>SNQJ01S0018039.1:81260-111466 GCA_010110895.2 Picea sitchensis | reverse complement strand
GGGGGTCCGGGCTGCATGGAAAACATAGTGGGTAAAAAACTTAGGATTGTTATTTTTTTAGTTTTTAATTTTTGTTTTTAATTTTTTTTTTATCATATGTTTTGTTTTTTAATTTTTGTATTTACGTTTTGTTTTATTTTGTTTTTGCTTTATTTTAATATTTGTTTATTATTTTTTTATTAATTATTTTTTTTGTATTTTTATTATGTTTTATATTATCATATGTAATATTTTGATTTTTTTTTTAATTGTTTTTAATTAATGTTTGATTTTTAATTAATGTTAATTCTAACCTAAATGCTAATTTAACCAAATTAACTTGATCACTAATAAATAATTAATTAGTAAATAATCAATCTAATTATTTATTTATAATTAATTATCTTATTAAAATAATCTAATTAATTTTTATTTTTTATCTTAAGTTTGTTTATGCAGGGATGAGTGGCGGGCAAGACGTACTCAATGGGACAAATGGACAAGGGAGTGAGTGGTGCAGAGGTGGATGAATGATGCAGCGAGTGATGAAGGATCAGGGGGAAATGATGAAGGGAAAAGTGAAATCAACCGAGGCCGCCAAACCAGATGTCTTCATCACGAGACCAATGCCAAATAGATAGTTGTAGGAAAAAATAACCTATGATTATAGGACCCCAACAGGTATATTGAATCGTGATCATTGAATTGATAAGCGCGTGTCTCGCCTAACGTCTGAATAACGCCATTGGTCATATGGTAAAGAGATTTTAAAGGCAAAATGTAATGCGTCGCTTAAATTAATAACCATGTGGTTCTACGCCTATGATCATATGAACATGGTTTGAAGGAAGCGCCTCATCCAGACTTGATTCAACAGAGAGTTAACACCAGAACATTACAGAGAATCGATAAGATCGAATATGATCTGTTGGTGAACCGAGAATGCAGCAGAAACATGAGTACGATCTAATGAGTCGATCCATGTATGTGATCAACTCATGAGGACAAATAAATTGATACATAGTCATGATTAAAAGAGAGTTAAATCATGAAATCATGAATAAATAATAAAAAGAAAAATGATATAAATTAAAGTTTAAAGATTGTCATTTTAAATGAAAAGGTACAATGGTTCAAATATCAAAAGACACAATGCTTCAAATTCACACCAGTTGGAAGACTATATAAACAAGAAAGAATGGTGAGAAGTTGTGTAGTTGAATTTGTTGAAGTATATATATTTATATATAATGGATTGAATGAAGATTCATTCTATCAGGTTGGTGCCTGTTTACAAGTTGGGTCTTATATGAGGATTGGATTCCTCACATCTCAGTTGGATTTGAGATCAACAAGTTGGGACTTGTTATGAGGGTTGGATTCCTCATTTCTCAGTTCGATCTGAGAACTACAAGTTGGGTCTTGTAACAGAGAGTTGGGTCTCTCATAATTGTATGAATATGATATTCAAAGGTTGATCTTATGTATTCATTCAAGTTATTTAATAAATAAAATATTTATTCTTTTATATATATTGACTGAGAAAATGAAATAAATATTTATTGTTTAGTTAAGTTGTGAAAAGTGGAAAATTGTCCAAATTTTTGTGACATTGATTCACCCCGCCCCCTCTCAGTGTCAAGTACCCATTTTAACAATTGGTATCAGAGGAGGTTCCTTCATCACAGTTTAAACACTGAAGGTAGATTCAGAAGAAATGGGTGGACAAATTGTTATCTCCCCAAATGAAGCTCCCTTATTTGATGGAACAGATTATTTATCATGGAGGGAAAATATGAAAAGATATTTAAAGTCAAGAGGATATGGATTTTTGGATTCAGTAGTAAGTAAGCCCTGGCACTTAACTACTTCAAAGAGAAAATCCAAAACTGCAAAAGAATCAAGGTGAAACAATTCAGTAGCCTTAAAAGAAATTCAGGATGGATTGTCAAACCAAGTCAAAGAAAAGATAGAGCACTACAAATCTGCCAAAGAATTATGGCTTCAACTAGAAAGTTGTTATCAAAATGAAACACAAGATGAAGAGAAATCCTATCAAAGTGAAGAAAAAAACTCTAATGAAGAGGATTCTTGTCAGAGTAAAGAACAAAACTTAGAAAAAGATAGTTCTTATCAAGATAATGAAGAAGATAAAGAAAATAAAAATTGCAATCAAATTGAAGAACAGAGTTCAGAGAAAAGATTTCTAATCTTAATGAAATGCAGGATTCGATCTCAGTAAACAATGAGGAAGACAACCTCATAAAGGAATTGAGGAACACCTCAATATTCACTAAAGAAAAACTATTAGATTTTAATACTAATGTTATAACTACATTTGAAGTGATTAGTATGGAACCAGGAAATGGTCTATATATTGAATTTATGAAGGATGCTCTTGATTATCTTGAGTCCACAACTATGTGCACTCTAGAAGATATGGAGAAACTCCAACATAAAGATATGATGCTACTTCAACAATTAGATCAATCTAACCATGAAGAGTTTGAACAAAGAGTTCATCTAGAAGATAAAGAAAAGGAGATGAAAATATTGAAAACGAAAGTTACTTATCTAATAGAAGAGGAGATTGAGAAATTGAAGAATGAAATCAGTCAGGCAAAATAAGAAAAGAAGGAAGATGATGAACATAGAAGAAACCTTGCAAATCTAAAAGAACTAAGAGAAAGCAATGTCAATCTGAAAACCCAACTTGAAGAAGCCAAAAGAAGAGAGGAGGTAGTGAGGAACCAGTTGAACAAAAGGGAAGAATCATGTCATAAGCTAGAAGCAGAAGTTGTGAATATTAGAAAGAAGGTTGAGAAGTCAAACACTCAACTTAAGGAAATTAAAGGAAGTAAAGAAGACCTAAAGATCCATTTAAGAAGGAAAGAAAAATCTTGCCACATGTTGGAATTGGAAATAATCAATTTCAAAAAGATAAATGAAAGTACTAATGCATATCTGATGACTCAAATTGAAGAATCTAAGAAAAAGGAAGAAGCCCAGAAGATCCAAATAACTAAAAAGGAATAATCGTGCCAAATGTTTGAATTAGAAGCCATCAACCTAAAAAGGATTCAACTAGAATACGAGGAAGAAATCAAAATATTGAAAACTAAAGTTTTTGATCTAACAAAATATATGGAAGAATTGAAGACATATGACAAAACTATTAAATGCAAAGAAGTCTTGGATGAGACAGAAGAAATAATCATCAATCTAAAGACTCAACTTGAACATGCTAAAGAAGTAGAAGAAGCCCTGAAGATTCAGTTGCCTAAAAAGGAAGAATTATGTCAAATATTGATGTTAGAAATAATCAATCTTAAAAAGATGAATGAGAAGACAAATAAGATTGTTAATTTTCATAATAGCTCAGCTATCCTAGATAGGATTTGGAAGAGACAAAGATCAGCTAATGACAAAACTGGTCTTGGATACAATAAGAAAGAAGACAATAACAAATGGAGCACCATTTACAACCATGAGAAAGGATCATCCTTCTTAAAAGGAAAAAGTGCAAGTACAAAGAAATTACAAGTCATGAACTTTGTTAAGGAAAACAACTATAGAAGTAAAGAGAATGAAGAAAATCAAATGACAGATCCTTCAAGCCAAAATAAAATCAAGAATGGAAACACCTTCAATGGCTATTGCTCTTCTTGTCATATATTTGGCCATAAAGCAATGGACTGCAAGAAACTAGAGAAAGGATATACAAGAAAATCCAAAAAATCAATTAGATGTTGGAGATGTAATTTTGTTGGCACACAACAAAATTTTGTCATACAATGAGATGTTACAACTGTGATAGATTTGGGCATAAATCCCAAAACTGCAAGAATACAAAAAGTCAATATTTGAATAAGTCATTCAAGTCAATGACAAATCCTAATAAAAGTTGGAAGAAGAAAGGAGATGACAAATCTCCAAAAACACAATTAGAAAGAGAAGCTCCAAAAAGCAGACTATCTCACAGAAAGATATGGAGAAGAAAATCTGAAGGAGAAAGCAAGAAAGAAATTATTACACCTGAGAATGAAGAAATTAATAACAAGAAAATGATGGGTGAAGGTCCTAATAAAGAATGTGAAATTCCATGTGAAATAAATCAAGCTCAAGAAAAGGAAGAACCTATAAAAGAATATGGGACAATATCAAATTCTGATGATGTCATAAGTTGTTAGCAAAAGAAAGAAAATACTAAAAGAAGTTTTAAATTGGTTTTTACAAAATCAAAGGACTATGCCAAAGAGTTTCTAAATTAACATATGGAAAATCTTGACTATCTATAGATTAGTGGTTAAAAGAAAAAAGGAAAAAATTCATTTGTAGAGTTAGTTGTAGAATACAAGAAAAAATAAATAAAGGTAGCAGCGAAGTTCAAGGAGTATCATTCAACAATTGGTATTTAAATCAACTGGTATAATTCCTCAATCGATATTCTCGTGAAATATCAAAGACAAATAAAAAGAAGATCAAAAATATCAGTAAGATTCATACTCTTGTTCTATTTGACAAAGGAATGTCAGTAAAAACTCAGGAGGAGTATTATGGTTATGAAATAAGAAAGTAATTAGATTAAGTTTTGAAAAAGACTTGATCACTACAAAATTGGTATCAAGAAGAATACTAATTTGAACACAGAAATCCCAACAAACTGAGATAAGAAGTTAGTAAATTAACAGGGGAAGAGACCTTGTCAGAAAGAGCTACCCTTTTAGAAACAAAGGGGGAGAGTAGTCAGAAGCAGAGAGAGAGCATATTATGTTATTCAGTTAAGGCATATAGGACATGATTTGGTAATTGCAGACAATACATGATTCAGTTATGGTAGGCAGAACATGATTCCAGGGGGAGTTACCTAAGTTCATATTCTGGTCAACAACATGCAGACAGATAGATGTTAATTATAAGGGGAACAACCCTTTTCCATTGATGTCAAAGGGGGAGAGTAACTTCATAAGAGAGAAGTAGCATCACAGGGGGAGATTGTGTATGAAGTTTGTGAGTTTCCATCAATGACAAAGGGGGATATTGTTGGACATAGTGTCATTGATGTCAACAGTCGATGTCATTATGATGTGATGATTTGGTGTTATGATGAATTGTCATTATCATTTATCATAGATGAAAATGTCATTGATGTCAATAGTATATCAGTTAACAGAGAATGTCAAACAGTATGCAGAGATCAAATCTCAGAAGGAAAAGCGCATTGAAAGTATGCAAAGGATGAAAATTTCAAATAATATGACAGTATGCCAAAGATTAAATATCAGGAGAGTCAGTGAATGAATATCAAATCTCAGAAGGAAGATCACATTCTAGAAATGTTGTCTGATCGATGGAAATACTGAGAAGTCGATCGATGCACAAGAAAATGTGAGAAGCCTCAACAGTCGTCCGATCAAGAAACTGACGGTGTTGATCATCTCATATAACGGACGTCGATCATATGAGTGACCGTGGGCTTGAGGATCGTTGGAGGATTGGTCAATGATAATATCATGTTGTGACTTCCGGATCTGCAAGTCAGATCAACGGAAGGGATGAATTGCAGAGAGTGAAAGGGGAATTAAACAACTCGCTAGTTCCAATCGCACAATTGGTCTAGATCATCAGATCTCATAAACTCAAATATCGACGACTGTGATTGATCCAAAAAACGATCAGATTAAATCGGATTGAGTTGTGACCGTCAAATGTGCAATCGCCAGATCAACGGTAGGGATAGATTGCAGAGATCGAAAGGAGAATTAAATATCATTCTATTTCCAATCCCGCAATTAGTCAGGACCTTTAGATCTTAAAGCTTCAAAGATCGACGACTGTGGTTAACTCACCAACAAGCACACAACTTCAAATTGCGGAGTTTTGGTGATGAGTTAAATCACTCACAAGTTTTGGTTCCGCAACCATCCTTGATCGTTGATCTGCTTCGAGTGTCTTCATGATCGTTGGATCACTTTAAGTGGAAGGATAGGATAAGCAGGGAAAAACAGTTGAGAATTCGATTATCCGAATACCCGTCAGTCGTTGCATCACTTTTTAGTGGAAGGATAGGGTAAGCTGAAAAAGTCTGAAAACTTGATTATCTGAATACCCGTCAGCCATCGAATTGAATTGATGGAAGGACAGGATAAGAAAGGGCTAAGATCTGAGATCTCGATCACCCAAATATCCATCAGCCATCGGATCACCTTAAGTGAAAGGACATGATAAGAAAGGGTTGAGATCTGAGATCTCGATCACCCGAATTTCCGTCAGCCCTCGGATCAAACTAAAAGGAAGGATAGGATAAGCAAAGACAGAGAATCATTGGATTTAATCCAAGGCAAAGCTGCATCGCATACAGATCGATCCGTTGATCTAATATCCTGATCAAACGAACATCATTCACTTTGGGTCTAAATATTTGAGGAGGTTACGCTACGGAAAAATCTCACTTCAAGAATTCAGTTTGAGATTTGAAATTCCCGAAGCCCGGAGATCCGGAGAGACGAAATAAATTCTCGACCGCTGGATCATCTGAAGTAAGCCTCAACTATTCGATTCAAGAGAACATGTGGCAAACTGTGTCAACAAACCACGTCAACAAGGACATGTGACAAACCACGTCAGCAGACCACGTCGGCAAGGACACATGGCACAATCAAATAATGACAAGTGTCAAGATGAAATCAACATTTCAGGTACGTGTAAATCACAAATTTGAGTGACACATGGAAGCTACTCGGCTCGTGCCATGTCATCAAGTGACGTAAGTAAGTTACGCCACTCCGTAAGTTTTTCTTCGGGAGTTTTACCACCAGCACTTGCCCAAAGTCCCGAAGTCCTGAATGCCGAACTCTCGAAGTGGACACGAGACATCCGATCTGAAGATCACTTTGGGAGTATTCTCAATCGTTGATCATACTACAGTGAAAGTTGAGACTTGAGAATTCCAAAGCCCGAAGACGTGAAAGGATCGCAGCCATTGATCCGAAAGGGACACGCATCAGTGGATTTTCAGCTCCAGAAGATTGACGTACGGAGGAAAGAAGGGGTTGAGATTTGAAATCTCTGAAGTTCGAAGACCCGGAGTAAATTTTGGCCATCCATCTCAATGCTTTATTAATTCCTAGACATCGGATTATGAATCAAATCTGATGATTGATGAGTTTCTGTGAAATAAACGTAAATCGTCCAATTTGTTCGTGAAATCTGATTCAGAAGTTTTGAAAGGTTTCAAGTCCAAAAGTTTAGAAGGGCGAAGTGTCGAAGTTACGATAGTCGTCCATCTCTTCAGGAGATTGAATCGTGACTATTGAATTGATAAGAACTCAAGCGCTCGTCTCGCCTAACGTCTGAATAATGCCATTGGGCATATGGTAAAGAGATTTAAAAGGCAGAATGTAATGCGTCGCTTAAATTAACAAGCTTGTGGTTCTACGCCTATGATCATATGAACATGGTTTGAAGGAAGCGCCTCATCCAGACTTGATTCAACAGAGAGTTAACACCAGAACATTACAGAGAATCGATAAGATCGAATATGATCTGTTGGTGAACCGAGAACGCAGCAGAAATAGGAGTACGATCTAATGATTCGATCCATGTATGTGATCAACTCATGAGGACAAATAAATCAATACACAGTCATGATTAAAAGAGAGTTAAATCATGAATAAAGAATAAAAAGAAAAATGATACTAATTAAAGTTTAAAGATTGTCATTTTAAATGAAAAGGTACAATGGTTCAAATATCAAAAGACACAATGCTTCAAATTCACACCAATTGGAAAATTATATAAACAAGAAACAATAGTGAGAAGTTGTGTAGTTGAATTTGTTGAAGTATATATATTTATATATAATGGTGTTGGCGCTTGACCAAGTTTTGAGGATCCTTGGTCATGATTGACCTAATTTTGGGACTTCGACCTGTCAAAGGCAGAGCGCAAGTCAAAGTGGAGATCGCGGAATCTTGGCCCCTTTTTAGGGATTTTTGGGTTTTGGGATTATGTAACAGGTATGGGGATGTCGGCCCATGGGTTTACCCATGTTTAAGCCCTTTTTGTAACGTATAAATAGAAAGCTAGGCGATGTAGGAAGTAGTTCAATCTATGTGATCGAAGAGAGGCTAGACATTGTGCTAAGTGAAACTTGTAAGTGCTTTGTGCATGCTATGTTGAGAACTTGCAGAGCTAAGTGCAAGTGATTGTAATAGACTGTGAAGAGGCTTTGTGTTGTAACTCAGGGAAGGAGGATCTAGCAGAGTGTGTGCAAATCTCTTGTCCTCTACAGAGTAAGATATCATGGCTCTATGCATGTAGAAGATTGATAGAAAGAAATAAAGAAGAAGATTTGGTGGACGTAGCCCCAGGGTGGGGGTGAACCACGTATATCATGTGTTGTGGTTGCTTTGTGCTTTATGGTTGTTCTCTTGTTTATGTGGTTAAATGCTTAGTGCACTGATATATGCTTAGAAGAATCTAATGTGGTAGCTTAGTGCTGAATAATGTGAACGAATGCTAGATCTTATCTATGTTGGTATGCTTAGTGCTTGAATCTATTGGATATGTGTGAATACTGCATTGATCTATTATTAGGGTTTAGCTGCACTATAAACTAAGGTTGAATACTAATTAACTATAACTGCTAAGTACTATGTTAAGGTGTTACAATCACAGATCTGTGTCCCAGCTAAGGTTGCAGACATCTGAGTCCTGCAACCACCCCTGCCTCTACCTCGGGTGAGACTTCATCTGCTTCGCAGGTGTTGGCGAAAGGGTCGGTAGTTAGGGTTTTGTTGGTGCATTGTTGTAAGCGTTGAACCTTGGGTCTACCCCTTGTGCCAACAAATGGTTCTGTTGTCAGGACATGAAACTGTGATTGTTGGGAACTACAGAAAAGAGAAAGCTCTGTGCGTAGATCTATTTCCCTAGTGCGCAGTATTCTACTTGACATGTGGAGCTCTGTGCCAAGAAGAAAAGTCAGATCTGAAGAAAAGAGGTAAGATCTTAAAGATTTGTGCTCTGATAAAAGTAAAGTAAGAATTTTTGGTTAAAGAGGTAAGATCTTAAAGCTTTGTGCTTTGATAAAGGTAAGAACAGTGAAAAGTTTTGAATGAAAAGGTAAGATAAGTGGAAATTTGTGTTTCAAAAGTATGGATCTAGGTATGTTTGATAAATTTTGTCCTAGCTTGAAAAGTAAGGCACAACTAGATGAAAGAAGGTTTGATATGAGTAGATCTGACAAAAATAGTGAAAGATATGTTATTCCTATGCATAGAAAGAATGTTTGGACTAACAAATGGATGCAGAATCATAGAAAGAAATTTTTGCAGGATAGCTACTATGATCCTAGTGCACAGTACAGGAAAGTTTGGGGATCATTTCAAAGAAAGAGAGGAGTAACTCTTTGTTACAGTTGCAGAAGACCGGGACATCTTGCTAAGGAATTCCCTGGTAGAAGACCTAGTTGTCTTTGTTGTAAATCTATGGATCATGAAGTTTTAGATTGCACTAGAATGATTGCTAAGCTTGACAGAATGAATATGAGACAAGAAAACTCTAAGGAAGGTCAAGAAACTAAGACCATGGCAGAACCCCATAAAGAATCAGAGAATGTCTTGCTACAAATGAAAGAAAACCTTAATGATCAAAAGAATGTCAACTTGTCAAAGATATAAAAAGAAAAAGAATGCATAGAAACAAGAATAGGAGACTTCGACATTGACTATGTTATGGATGAAGAAACACAGGTAAATATCATGACAGAAAGAACTTGGGAAGCTTTAGGAAAGCCTGCTATGATTCCTTCATTGGGAGGAATAGGATTATTTAGAGGAAAGTTGATAACAATATGTGGAAGACTCACCCAGATATCTATGAGTGCTCATGGAACTCCGACAGAGGAAGATTTTGAGGTTGTTAAATTTATTGAGAACAACGCCCCATTTGCTATATTACTAGGAAAACCTTGGATTGAAAAGGATCAGGACACAAGGAAAGAAGAGGAAGTCTTAGAGTAGAAGAATCAATAATTAAAAGATTTCATCACTAAGAGGATAGCACACTTGATTGAAGAACATGAGAACGGATCGAATCTACTTAGAACCAGAAACATGGATGTCAAAGTTGAAACAACACAAGCAGACTCACAGACGAGTAGAACACCTACCCCAGATAGAGAAGACGTATTACTCTCTGAACCTATGAAATAATATCAACAGCGTGAAGTTATTATGCCAAAAGGAGATAAGAATCAGAATGGAAAGAGGATAACCGAGACGAAGACTACACGGAAGAAGGCTAAGAAGCTCAGTAAGAAGAGAGCAAAGATAGAAAAGTTACAAAAGGTTCCAGAGGGGACTTCACAGAAGGAAGGTTTGCAAACCTAGAACTTCGTCGGGATATCAGAACAATGCAACATGGCACTTCACCATTGTGAAGCAATATAGTCATTGAAAGAATTATAACCATTAGCCTGACACCCTAAATGGTTAGAACAACATTCATGGCTATAAATCTCGCCATCAGAACATGGGACCGCGTCACAACGGACAGAACCGCATTGATGAAGGCCTCTCGTCCGTTGGAAAGACCCGTTACACCATTGTCTAGTTATTGCACCGAAAACACTTTTTTGAATTGTATCCTAACCAACTCATTGCTATCGCGCTATGTTTATTCAGATCGACACCTGTTCCATTGCATTGCACACTCATTCATCCACCTGAGTTAACTTATCTAAGCGTGCATGTCGGACGAGCTCAGCGCCACAGAGAAAATCGTCGAAGAAGTTATGATTGACCTCATGGCTAAGAAAGTGATGTCTGCAAGTATTCAAGCTTCCTCGACGAGAGGAGTGCAAGCCTCTTCGTCGACTGCTCATGGATCCGTAACATCCTGAACTGCAGCAGAGAAGAGAACCAAGCACCGAGATGACTTGGCAAACGTAAAGCTAATCCCAACCATCTTACCCTACTACATCCCACCTCTGGCCGACGCGGTGAGTCATGACAGCATCTCGAGGGACTTTGATTACACCATGGTTATTGCATACCTCCCGAAGGGGATACTTGCAGTTAGAATGCAGCAGGATAAGATCGCGACATTGAAGTTCAACGACTTCAACCTAGGAGACCGCAACAACCATAGTATGCTCGCTCCTTACAAATACTTGACCAGGATGAAGGGAAAGAACTCAAAAATAATCCCCCAGCCATGGAATATGAACCTCACGTAGTCCACCCTCTTGAATGTAATGAAAATTCCACATTTTGGAAGGCCTCGCGAGGTTAATGCTTGTGTTAAGCTCCTTCTCTCATGTTACCATGGAGGATACCTATGGCTAGACCGATGCATCATAGTCAATCCGACTTTGATCCATAGGATCATCGGATTGAGTATGCAGGGACCCGACCTGAAGGTCTTCTACCCAAGTAAGGCTACAGATTGCGCATTGGCACAGAAGATCAAAGACACATATGGCGATGTAGAAAATGGAACACAAGGCTACAAGGTAGCTTCCATCCAGAATGGTGCAGTGCGCCTAGCCTGCTAGCTGATCACAGGAAAGCTCGTGACAAAGAACAGACCCACACAGGTCACAAGATTCGTTGTTGACCTCGCCGGGAAATGTGTAGAAGGACTCCAGATGAACTAGGAGAAGTACTTGGTCAACCAACTGGAATTGGATTGCCGCGAAGCTCAGGATCAGGGCTATGAGTTCCACTTTAGTTGGCTCCTGATCCTCATCGCATTTACTGCTTGGGAGATGTCGGAAGGTGTGACCTTCCCGGACATTGAGTCGTTCGACCCACTCGCTGCGAAATTCACCACGCTCTAGTACTCGAGCGATAAGGGAAAACAATGGCAGTCGAATGCGGTCTTTCATACATATTATCTCCAACTGAAGAGGTCTATCAAAGTTATCCCTCGCATGACACTAAACACCCTGCATCGATTCCGACCCCTCATGAAATTCCACGCAGATCGCCACTTTATTTATATCACCGCATGCGCATATGAGCATAAAGAAGAGCTTCAGTCATACTACAAGCTCACAGAGGAGGACCTCAAAGAGATAACCAAGGACTAGTCTACAGAGCTCCTCATCCCCATTGACCCTGAAGAAATGTTAGACCCTGAACTAATCGGCAGCCCTGAGATCACTCATGAAGCGAAGGATACTCCTGGACCCAGCGGAAGGAAGAAGAATGAAGAGGTCCAAAACTTGAGCAGGGCATCAAAAGAAAGTGCTTCAGTATCACCTGGCTGAGCAGGTAATGACGAAGTAGATCAAGAAGAGACCAATGGAAAATAAGATCAGCAGAAGCAGGGCGAAGTAACACCGCTTAGGGATCCTACATAGCATATATCGGGTCTAGTTTTAACCATATACATTAGTGATCCAATCAGTTTTGGATCAATCTCGTCTGAATCATCACCATTCATTTTCTTCAAATCCATCACCATCGGTGTAGGCATGGATTTGCATTCTGTCATACTGAACTTCTTTAATATCCCCATTGTATATTTTCCTTGACTCAGGAAAATCTCATCAGTCCTCTTCTAGTCCCAAGAAGTTGTGTATCATACCAAGGTCCTTCATCTCAAAGTTAGAAGCCAATGCATGCTTGCATCCAAAAATAAGTATTCCTAAATAAGTCATCAAAATCAGGCTCTTGTCACCAACAATGTGATAATATAGGTTGGATCAGCAACACTTTTGTTGAAGCCAAAACTCGTCAATAATCCAACTAGATGATGTGGTTTCCAACTCATGGATGGTAGTACGAATGGAAGTGTATCAGGATTTACTGGATTGAGTGTCTCATCATAGACTACTCCCTCTATTTGTGGGAATCCTCTAGCTACAGATCTCTCTTTGTATTTCTCGACACTTCCATCAGCTGCATGCTTGATCTTATAGATCCACTTGGAAGTCACCATAGACTTCCCTTATGGTCTCAAAACAATATCTCATACATCATTCTTTAATATATATTTGCATTCTTCTGTCATGGCATATTTCCATACCTGTTCACCCGTCGCTTCTCCATGACAAGAAGGCTCAGAATCAATGATGTGGCTCATGACTGAAGGGTAGCTCGAAAATCTCTTTGCTCTCCTGGGATGTGCCTTGAGGTGCTTGTATGTTCCTTTGCCTCCTACAGAGTTTGTTGAGCCTTGGCGGACCTTTTATGCCTTAATAAAATATCTCTAGGTGATCCAGGTGGATATCAGTGGCCACCCACCTATTTAACTAGCTCGAAAAACAGTTTTCCACCTTGGCAGTTTTTCACCAGTTTTTCGGGTTCCAAACTTCCAGGGCCATTTTGAGGCCCTAAACAAAGTTTTTTGGGGATTTGGGGCCCAAGAAATTATGAAAGGCACCTTCTTGGGGTAGTCAAAAATTGTTCTTCTCAGTTAGACCTTTCCAACGGGCTATCGTGCGCCTAAAACGGACATCATATGCAAAAGTTACGACCTCGGGAAGTTGATGTACTAACCTACCCAAACGGGGCCCACATGACTTTTGGTACTTCATCTCCTAGGGTTAGGTTTTTGGATATCTAGGGTTTTTTACATTCCTATTTATTGTAAAAGGCCTTCAAAGCCTCATTGTAACCATATTCTTGTGAATGAGCGCATTTGTCGCATCTCTTCTCAGAGATAAGCCGCCACCATTCCAACAAGCTTGTTTTCTGCTACATTTTACAGTTTCATCTTATTTCCTTATTGAATAGAAAACCAATTTTACTGTATCTCTGTTATTTTGTGTTAAGAATCTTTTAATAATTTGTTTTCATTTGGTTCTTCTCATAAAATCCGGATCACTGGGCATATCAACTGGAGCAACTGGATCAGCTGGAACAACTGGAATAAAGTATGTCTCCCTCTAAACTGTTGAAGGGAGAGAAGGTATTGTCTCATTGTCAATCTCTATATGAGATTCTATGGATCTTTGAAAGGTTATCTCTTCTTCAAAGGAAACATCTATGCTTGTCTCAATCTGTCTCTAACCACGGATGTAGATCTGATATGTCTTCAAATATTCATTGTTATCCCATAAATGTATCCTTTCTCCCTGAAGGGTCTAGCTTGGACCTCTTCTCTTTGGGTACATGAAAATACACTAGGCACCCAAATATCCTGAAGTGTTCAATATCGGGCTTCACTCCATTGAAGGCTTCTTTGGGAGTTATGTTCTTCAAAATCTGGTGAGGACTCTTGTTCTGAACATATACTATGTCATGCATGCTTCTGCCCATAGAATCATAGAAAGATTTTGATCATGCATTATTGCAATGGTTTCCTTAATGATGGTTTTATTCTTCCTCCTTCTCAAATAGTTTTGACTCCCTATGAATTCTGAAGTATAACCATGTTCCTTTTTTGTTAACCTGCCTGGAACAAGAAAACAAACGAAAGGAAACAAAACAAGAATATATCCTAAAGGAAAATAATGAGTACATCTCTAGAATCAAAACAATTTAAGGATTGTTGTCACAGCTACAACACCTACTTGTAATGTAGCAAACTTTAGAAATGTAGGTTATATGCATGATAATTAAAACAATCAAACCTGCATTCTTCACTTCCAATGTCTTATTCCTCTGAATGCACTGAGATCCCTCTGGATTCATGACTTCAACAAAGGTTCTTTCCTCTTGCAAGTACCCTCATGAAAATGATATAAATAATATGTACAAGTGCATACATGAGGGTGTTGATATGTTTATGTCTTCATCTCCTTGAATTCTTGGCTTCCAGGAACTGAGTTTGCTTGATCCACCAAGCTTGTCTTCCATCATGATTTTGTTCATCATATTTTTAGATTCTTCACAAACCCTTGTCAACTGGGCTAGAAAACTTAATGACTATGCTAGGATAGAACTTTTAGGTTTTTTTGGGCTTATGACTGCCAACAATAAGCCTTGAAATATAGGAGAACACTGGTGAGATGAATATCTCCTTCAATGAGTTGCAGAAACCCTAATTCTAAAATTTCTGCAGAAATTAGCAAAACCCTAGAAACCCTAGGGCCAAAAAATCAAAATTCTCATAAATGCAATCTGAAGCTTGGTGGAGGTGCACTGAAGGAGGTCATGCACTCCTATGCACTTTGTATCCCCAACATCCAAGTGACAAGTGCCTAAACTCCTCAGAAAGGTAGGTCTTACAGAATTTCTGAAACCCTAGGAGGGTCGTACGGTTTTGCAGAAGAGAGAGGATGACTAAAAGTTGCTTGTGCAATGGGTTCTTCAAGACCTAAGCTCTGATTCCATGTTGATTTTTTTCAATAATCTAGGCTTAAGCATGAATTTCATTCCATTTTTAGCATTTTACTTAAACCATAAACAATTTGTTACAGCAAGCAAGATCACAAGAAGAAACACCGTGCACAAGTACACAAGAAGTATCATGGGAAACCCTTCTCAACAAGGGAATAAAACCCAACCAATACTTTGCTATATTCTTCAAGAGAAAGACCTCCACCACCATAAAGAACTAGCACACAAAAGGGTGCTTAACAAACCCTAGCAGACTGGCGCCCAAGAGAAGTGTGCACTTTTCCCAAGAACAAATGTTTGCTAAAATTTCCAAACTCACACAACATGGCCGGCCTTAATAACTCATAATATAATTAATAATTACCATATTAATTATCTTTTACATTAATTGTCTTTTACTTTATTGTGGGGCCGACCCGTACCCTTTATTTCACAAATAGGGTTACAGGTAAGCCTGACTCTTGTACAATATAGCAAGGGATCTCATACACCCACTAGTGCTCAGCCACTAGGAGCACATCCATTTGTGCTCATCCACATGGATTTCCACATCTCTATCTCACTACGTCTCACAGGAGAACCATACTCACTAGTGCTCAACCACTAGGATCACGTTCACCCGTGCTCAGCCACAGGCACGTCCAACTCAACAAATCTCTTTCTCACTGTGTTACATAGGAGAATCATCTGGAGTATCGCATCATATCAACTCTCTACACAGAGGAGGACAATATATCCTTACCACTAGGATCACGTTCACACCTGCTCGGCCACAGGCACGTCCAACTCAGCAGATCTCTTTCTCACTGCATTACATAGGAGAATCATCTAGAGTATCACATCATCTCAACAATCTGCATAGAGGAGACCAGTACATCATTTCATCTCTGTCTTAGAGAGAACGGCACACCCAAATCATGGGATTCCTCACACAGGGGCACACAACATTCCATCTCTATCTCATAGAGGAACCACACACCCAGCTAATGGGCTTCCCCACATAGGGGCACACAACGTTCCTTCTCTGTGTCAGAGAGGAACCACACACCCAACACATGGGCTTCCTCACCCCACATGGGGACACACAGCGTTCCTTCTCCGTATCAAAGAGGAAAAACACACCCATCTCATGGGCACACCCAACTCATGGACTCTCTCTCAGGACGACTCACTCAGTCTGTGTCCCGGAGGATGTCTCACGCAACTGTAATCATCAACATATTGTCCAATAATTATTTGAAAATTTTGATGGTTAAATATGTAGTAACTATCTTGTGTTCTCGCTGATATATATTTTTGTTTATTGCTGCAATTTAGGACAACAAGCTTTTCTTGCTTGTCCACTCTATTTCAGGCTTGTATATTGGTCATTTCTCTTGTTTCGGGAAGGTACAATCCTCTTCTACATGTACTCAAGGCTCTAGAAACTATTTACCATCACCGAGACTCATTATCAAGCTTTTTTTTTCACTTAGTATCTTGACCTATAGGGGCTTCACTTCCATACTCTCACTTTCCACTTCATTTCCCCCTAGCGTCCCCGGGACTCCCCCTTATGTTGAATTCTTCCTTCACAGAAGCGAGGGAGGGTTTATATGAGGTGACAGTGGGTAAACTCTCCCACCGTTATTTCCATCCAATGTATTGGGCTGGGCTTTTCCCAACCTACAGTTTACACGATAACATGACCCAAAACACCATCAAAGGAAAGAATATGTAACTTTTGTGATACTAAAAGGGCGGAGGATGAAAAATAATTTATTTTGCACTACCCTGCCTATATAGAGATTAGGTCTCAATTTTAGGCCATTTGTAGCAATATGGATCTTCACAAAATAATAACTCATGAAAATCAAAGATAGCTCAAAAAACCTCTTTCCAATATTTTTTACCATAGAAACAATACACTAAAACAAATTAATTAATTTCTAGATTTATTTTGTTAAGATTCGATAGATCAAAGTTGATCTTTAGTAAACGATTATCATGATTATCATCATCATCAATAATTCCACTTTAAATACAATCACATTACATATGATAATGGGTCATTCAATTTAAAAAATAGTTCACACTTAGTTATATTTATAATTTCATAAATAGTTTGTCATGAAATTGAATGATCCATTATCATATGTAATGTGATTGTATTTAAAGTGGCAATATAATTCACACTTTGTTATATTTATAGTTTCATAAATAGTTCATCATGAGATTTAGGATGTCGATGAATTCTTAGTGTCTTTTATATAGATATGTAGTTTTCATTGAGAAATTTACATTACTCAAAATTAGTTGATCATATGTAATCGTAAACCTCCAATTCTTGAGTTATTACAGGGTTTTCTTTTTTTTTCAATGAAATGTACTTGCGGAAAACCCTCTGAATACATCTCCATAATTCATGGATGGTAAGCGGGGTAAATCGTCTGCCTTAATTATGGGGCCTCGCCCTGGGGAATCAAGAGAGTTGAACCTGTGACCAACAACAAGCATGATAAACTCACGTCTGGCTCTAGACCAATTGAGCTAACCCTCGAGGCTTTACATTGTTATTGTTATATTATTGTTGTCATTATTTGTAATTGTACACACACACATCATGGAGACTCATTTGAATGATCATATTATCTTGTGCATGTGATATATCGTAACAGGGGATTGTCCCATCAAAAAGACTTTTTATTTATTCATTATTTCACTTGATTTAGGCACAACGTTATTGACTTGGATATTTTTTATACTCTTTGGCCATTTGGTAACATTCCTTGGTTTTGATCCTTTAAATGAGTCGTCTTACCATTTTCACTCTAACTTATTTTTAAAAGCATTGGAATTGAGTGGAAATTTCACAGTTGCTAGAAGATAGAGAAAAGTACATTGGATAAAAAAAATTAGAATCTAGTTTGTTATATTTTGAAGTTATAGGCTATACAAGTTAGGGTTTTTGTCTAGCCCTCAAACTAATGTGGTTCTAATAAAATAGTCATATTTAAAAATTGTGAGGTCCAAGTTCAGTGCCACTTATGGGGTTGGAAGTAAGAAACAAAGAAGTATTTGTTACCCCTCATTTTGCATAGGAGTAGTACTAGTAAAAATTTTCACTACCCTGGTGAAAAATTTCAAGCCTACAAGCATCTAAGTTTCAATGTTTCCCTATTTTTGATAATGACGAGACACAAGGGAAAATGCCATTGTAGTGATGAGATGTTGAGGTGGTTGCAATGGCTATCTAACTTCACCTGACACTCTCATCTTGTATATGCTAGAGTAGTGTAGGAAAAAGGAATAAGATCCTTTGATCATTAGAATAACATGAATAATCTCCTTGGAGCATTATATCTAATTTCATGTTGTCATTAGCATTGATGGATTGTGCCTTGCTTTGTAAAATCTATTTTGATTTTTGATGTAATGAACTATGTAAATGTGGTGTTTAGGGATGTTGAGATGGCTCCTTCTCGCCACATAGTTTTGCTCGATGATGAATGTCATTGTTAACAAGTACATGATGAGATTATGAGGTTATCATGCACGGAGTTAGAACTAGTTGTTACCCCTCATTTTGCATAGGGGTAGTACTAGTGAAATTTTTCACTACCCTGGTGATTTTCATCATTGTGAACCTTGGGTAATTGGGGTACTCACTTGGCTCCATGTATTATGATGATTTTGATGACATATTGATCGATCATACGTTGTGTTACTTGAGGAGGAATAGTTCCTTTTGGGCATTGGATTCATCCTAATTTTTGGTTATTTTCATAATTCCCAAGGTGGTTCATAGTTCCCAAGGCATCTTCACGTATCTTGAGGTTGTTCACGATTCTCGAGGCACTAGTCAAAAAATCTACTTTTAGGGTTTATTTTTAATGTACCATAACCTCTCATGCCATTTCCTGAATCTTGGAGCACTCAACCTGTTTTCACATTTAGAGGCATGTATCACATCATTTGATGAGACATCCACCTTGGAGGTTGCATTAGGGTTTCTATTTGGCATGTGTGGGTTTAGTAGTCTCCCCCCATGACTTGAAGAGGTGTTTTACATGATCTGAGGAGTAGGATTCCACCTTAGGGACCTCACACACTACCTCTTGGACCTGATTTTGAGGACACATCCACTCTCGAGGGTTTCCACTCCTGATTTGTGGGGACTTTTCACCTTGGAGACCTATACATCCACATTGGAGGGGCCCCAAGAGTATTTCATTACACACTTTGAGGAGCTTGTTGAGGATCCACCTACTTGGATGCCTTTGGAGGCTAAATATTCCACATTTGACTCACCTTATTCCTTCATTGATGGGGAAGTTCCTCTCTCTTGGGGCAATTTCACCTGGATTATTGTACATGTGGATTCACCACCTCATTTTTATGTATTTTTTACTAGATAGTCAGAGGAAATAATATCTTATCCCTCCCTAGGCTAGATATAAGGATCTCACATGAGAAATTATTATGCTGTTGTAAAATAAGTTGAGCATCACTCTATATACAAAGTTACCCTTCCTCATTTTCACTCATGGTTGGATTTTTGGAGTTTAATTGAAATATCTTTCTTGTACCATATGGTTGTGTAAAGATTTATTTCTTTATGGATGTTGATGTTAATTCTTGAAGCTTCTCTATATTGGCTCTTATATGTGCATAATATTGATGGTGAAATGCTCAAGTCTTCTACAAGCTAATTAGATAGATCCATTGAAAGGTAAAATCTACCACTTGGAAGGAAGATGTTTTGGGGTAAGTCATCTCCTTCTTCATTTACCAATTTAATAATTGTTTATTGCATTGCTTCATTTATCCATATTGGAACCCTAACAAGAAGTATTGAGTACATTTATCAAGCTATAGTTGATCTTGTGGGTGAAGGCTTCTCCCTTGAGGACCCCTTCTTGTAGGGCCTTGGTCTTCATTGCTAATATTGATTAGATAAGAGATTATTCTTCCTCCTTGGTTTTAATCTCTTATTCCTAATCCTTGAATAAAATAACCAATTTCTAGGAAGGGTTTTCTTCTTGACTCCATAAGCCTCTTTGATTCACATTGACTCCATTTCCCTTGTTGGATTTGGCATTGATCTCTACTTCATTCCATCGCCTCTTTTAAAATCCTAAAAATCCCCAAAACATTGTTTTACTAAAGCTACTCTCACTTCACATTGTGCATCATTGCTTAGCTTTAGTAATCCTACCAGGGATACCCCCCTTGAGCTGAAAGAGAGTCGACCTAAAGCGAAGAGGATATGTTTCTTAGCTGGTAGTGGTGGCCCTCCTAATAGTTTCCTCTTGAGTTATACCTTGTGGATTAGGGGTTTTATCATTATGTACAATTTTGGAGGTAACAATTTCTATGGTCAAAACTTTAGAGGCTAATTCACTATAATTTTGATGGTACAAATTGTAAAAGTTAGGGTTTTGTCTAATCTTCAAATTGAGCTTAAAAAAAAGGTTTCAACAAATTTTTTGTATCTTAGATACAAAGTCCAAATTGATTTCCACTTTTGCAATTGGATAACAGTTAGACCTAGGTGTTTTAGGCCCAAATTTCAAACCTGATGACATGAAAAATCTACACAAGTTTGTTCACCTGAAAGACATAAAAAATAGTTTTTGGTAGCTTGGACCTAACTTTATCTTGAAAGGTCCAAATTGTAGGGGATGAATGGGAGCTTAAAGAGGACATATCATAACATATCCTTTAAAAATTTTGAAACAGAAGATTAGAAGGGGTGAAATTGTAACTAGTACAAGTTCAACTAATGGAAAATATCACAAATCAAGGCTTTCGAAGGTGTGTTCACTTAAAATTATCATAATTTTTTTATTCAAATCTCAGTTTGTAGTGAGAGTCAATTGTTGTTCTAAAATTGGAGAGTCAATTGCAGAAAAAGATACCACAGGATGTCAATGTTCATCATACGTTCAAGTGGACACCATCGCTAAAGTCTGCAGTGTGTTGCACCAGATTTCTACTATGAGAAAAGAGTTGAAGGAGGGTTAAGAATACTAGTTAAGAAATGGAGGAATAGACCTCATAACAGAACAATGAACTAGAAAATCACTTGAGCATTCGATAATATACCATCAACAAATTAATAGACTTAACCTCTACAGTATTAGACAGTAGATAACCCTGAAAAAACAATGATGAAAGAGGGTGTCGATTGGTACTTTGGGTGAAGTTGTTGGCCCCTTTAGGGCATTGATTTGAGTCTTGGGATTATTTAAAACAATACTACAACCAATCATTGCAAAAATAAACCTCATAACAGTACTCACAATTACATTCGACCCTTGCAGTTTTTTGAAACAATGACTACAACCCAAAAAACATAACGATCTGTGGAATAAAGTTCACAGTATTTGGAGATTTCTAACAACAGACAAAGTTACTGTTAGAAAAATGGGTGTGCTTGTTTAACCATAGACAATATAGCAATATTATCACCCAACCATAGGCACAAATTCCACCCCCGAGCACCTTAACCTTGACAGAGAGAAGAATTCTGGTAGCAAATCAATAGCCAACCATGGCTAGTGCATCAAGCAAATATAACCAAAGACCAATCAGAAAGTCCAAGCCAGAAAAACAGAAAATACAAGTTGCAGTAGTTGTAGCTGCAGCTACTCTCCAAACTTGCGCACAACTGATTTTTTGCAGTTGCAAGTGACTGAGTTCCAAATGAGCTCTAGCATCCTGTATTTATACTACTCCTTCTTAGCTGTCTGGGACAACTTCTCTTCTTGGGGGCTAAAAAACTCAATATTAATTATTTTCTTTAGTCGACTTGTCTTCTAGGGTTATTGTCCAAGGCTTAGCCTTCAGTGACTGCACCTGCTAGAAACCCTAGCGAGATTTCTTCAACGAGATTGATAATCTTATGGCTTAGCTTCCTTCCAGTGGTTAGATTATCTAAAGGAGGTGTGGGCCCATAATCTGTTAGCAAAATGGGTATGCTCATTTAACCATAGACAATATAGCAATATTTTCACCCAACCATAGGCACAAATGCCACCCCCGAGCACCTTAACCTTAACAAAGAGAAGAATTATGGTAGCAAATCAATATCCAACCAAGGCTAGTGCATCAAGCAAAGATAACCAAAGACCAATCAGAAATTCCAAGCCAGAAAAAATGAAAATACAAGTTGCAGTAGTTGCAGCTGTAGCTACTCTCCAAACTTGCGCACAACTGATTTTTTGTAGTTGTGAGTGAGTGAGTTCCAAATGAGTTCTAGCATCCTATATTTATACTGCTCCTTCTTAGTTGTCTGGGCCAACTTCTCTTCCTGGGGGCTAAAAAACTCAATATTAATTATTCTCTTTATCTGACTTGTCTTTTAGGGTTATTGTCCAGGGATTTAGGGTTTCTCTTGCTTCCTGAAATATTCTAGTCTCATCAAAGGTTACAAGTAGAGGTTAATACCTCCTGCAACTACCATAATATCAACAGTTACATGCCCAGAATTGTTGAAGATCATAGCAACAAACTTTAAACCCTACCAAATGGACTGGTATTCAGAACCCACATCATTTGACTTGTTTTCACATTGATTTGTTTTATAAGTTTTTCAAGATTACGTTGCCAAACAAGATAACACATTTGCACTTCTCCTTTGCATAATCCATAAAATCCCTCAGTATGTCAAGCAAGTCCAGTTACGATTAACTCTGATATAAAATTTGCAGGACTGAGATATCAAATAAGCAGGTTGTTTCCTTATTTATTCATCGATTCAAATTAACTTGAGAATTTAGGCAATGAAACTAACCCAAACACTAGCATAGAAACTCTTCTATGAGAGTTGTGTTGATCACAGACGTTCAAACAATGTTAATTAAATGAGATCCAAGTGCTTCAGAATTTATTAGTCTCTTAAGGTTTGATATGAAGATTAGGAAAAGGAGAATGAAAATAAAACCCTAGGTCATGCCAAGCTTAAGGATAGATCTTAAAAACCAATTAGCATGAAATATCCAAGCTCAATAAGATATATCGATGAAGCTCAAAGAAATCTAGTTTGAAAAACGATACATGATAAACCCTAGATCGCAAAACTAAAAAGGAAAAAGAAAGGGGAAAAAAGAGAAAAATTTGAATGAAGAAGAGGTGAAGAGATTGCCTACCATTGGACCATGGAGTCTTCCCTTTCCTTGGCGATGCTTCTTTACTGAAGTGTTGAAATCTTCTCTCACACGGGGTTGGGAGAAGAGCATCAAACTGAAAACAATAGGTTAGCAGAGCCAAAATGGGTTAAATCTATAAAGAAAAATAGTCGTAGTAATGCAAGGTTTTCTTTAGAAATTCATGATACAATAGAACAAAACCTTCTTAATATTCCTTCTAAATGCATCACACCATTAGAAAAACAGGATCGTGGAGCAATAAAATAAAACACAGAAGATGCGCAATACAATAAAGGCATAGATATATGTGGTTCACCCAGTGTGGGATACGTCCACCAGAGAAATTGTCAGGTCCTTCCTTTTTATTATCCAGCAAAATGAAGGGATACAACCTACAACACACCCGATGTAACTTCTTCTTATTTCTCTCACAATCTCCTCTCTCGGAATACAATATTCGCCATAACACACAACCACAATACAATTCCCTCATAAAAGAGAGTTTCCTTCTAGAGAAAAAAACCCTAACATAACTTCTACCGTTATATCTACGACCTTATAATGAACGGTTCAGATTGCCTACAAAATTACAGTATTTGAATTGCAAAAAACAAAAATTTCGAATGAATTGTGTATCCTGCAGTTTCTTTGACCTGCATATGAATTAGGAAGATAACCAAGATCCACAACCAAAAATCTTCCACTTGGAGACTGATCACAACAACTCCACTGTTGTTTTACCTACTGGACTATGATCCACCTTGGACTTGGCAAATTTCTCATCTTCACCTTCATGATTGAAGGCCAACTGAAACTTAGCAATAACTCAGATTCTCCCTGGTTACTACCTTTGTTAACATGTCTACAGGATTTTGGATAGTATGTATCTTTTCCAACTTCAAATATCCATCTTCCAAGATGGATTGTATAAAATAGTACCCGAGTTGTATATGCTTAGTATTAGAATGGAAGGTTGAGTGCTTTGTAAGATGAATGGCACTCTCATTGTCACAGTACAACCTGCTATTCTCCTGCTTTTTTTCCAATTCATCAATAAACCTTTGTAGCCAAGTCATCTCTTTACTAGCCTCTATAGCAGTAACATACTCTGCTTCCGTTGTTGAAAGTGCAATAACATTTTGCAGTTCTGAAATCCAACTTAATGTTGTTCCACCTATACTAAAAACATACCATGTGGCACTCCTCCTGCTATCTTTATCACTTCCCATATTTGAATCAACATATCCATGTAGAACAGTGTCTGAACCTCCAAAACATAATGCATGAGTAATAGTACCTCTCAAATACCTGAGAATCCACTTTACTGCCTCCCAATGTTCTTTACCTAGACTGTTCATATACCTTCTCACAACTCCCAATGCATGTGCAATATTTGGTCTTGTGCACACCATAGCATACATCAAGCTACCAATTGTTGATGAATAAGGGACCCTGGACATGTATTTTATCTACTCTTATGTCTTGGGACACATTTCCTTGGTTAATTTGAAATGGCTTGTCAAAGGTGTACTAACTGCTTTTGCATTATGCATTCTAAACCTTTCCAACACCTTCTCTATGTACTCACCCTGAGACAATGTCAATTTGCAATTTTTCCCGTCTCTTATTATTCTCACACCAAGGATTTTCTTTGCAACACCTAAATCCTTCATCGCAAATGAATTAGCTAATTTCTTCTTGAGCAGATTTATATCCTGCATGCTAGACCCTGCAACAAACATGTCATCTACATACAATAACAAGATAATATAGCTTCCATTTTCTATCCTTTTAAAATAAACGCAGTGATCATAATGAAATATACTATAACCTTGTTCTGTCATAAACCTGTCAAACTTCAAATACCACCGACTTGGAGCTTTCTTTAGGCCGTACACGATCTTCTTCAACCTGCATACCAAATTTCCTTTCCCTTGACCTCATACTGGTTGTTGCATACAAATCTCTTCCTCCAAATCCCCATGGAGAAAAGTTGTTTTTACATCTAACTGTTCAAAATGCAAATCTTCTACTGCCACAAGACTTAAAATAGTCCTAATTGAAGTCATTTTAACTACAGGAGATAATATTTCATCAAAATATATACCTTTCTTTTGTGCAAACCCCTTTACAATAATTTTATCCTTGTACTGCTTTCTACCTCCATCTTCTTCCTTCAACCTATTAGATTTTATTTACTTATAGAGAAATAATGTTACTAGTGATCTTTGATTCCTTTATCATTAACAATTATATCATAGACTGAAAAATAATAGCATCATAAACAATAGTCAAGAGTACACAAGAGATTTATCCTAGGAAAACCCCAAATGGGGGAAAAACTAACAACCTTTCTTAGATAGATTCTGTCCACAATAGTCCAACCATACACCAGCTCTCAGGAGAAATAGACAAGAAAGAAAACATAGCACTAGGCTAGCTCACAAGCTAGTGCTCTCAACTGCAGCAGCAACACCATACAAGTAGAGCGCACCTCCTCAAAGAAATATTGCACAAGAGAAAGCCGCCACCAAGAATAACTAGGAACCTCAAATATTGTGGCATTGTGTCTTCTTCTTATCCTCCTTAAACTTGTGCCTTCTTATTCATGAGAGAGTGAGTGTGAGTGTGTCCAAATGAGCTAGATGTCTTCCTTATTTATAGTCTTCACGTCACCTTGATGGGCCGACTTCTTCTCTGGGGATCTTATTTTCACTTTATTCTTTTCCTTGTGTTCCGACTTCTCTTCGAGGGTATTCTTCCACTGTTCAATGGTCTTCCTGAACTTCCAAAATCTTCTTCTCTTCTAAGAAAGGTTTTCTAGAGGAAATTTCCTTCCGCGGCTACCAAAACATCAACACTCCCTCTTAGCTAGGGAGATATCTTTCCACGATGTCTTCATCTCGTAGTCCACTGACTACTCTACAATCAACTAGTAGCACACATCTACTACCATGATATCAATATCTTGAATCATTTGTCACAGTCTCTGCGATCAAGCAACACACATCTGCTCCTAAGTGATCTGGTAGTCTCCATGGCAATAAGCTAGTAGCACACAACTACTACAATGCCATCTAATAGAACACGACTACGCCAAGCCATAGTAGTACACAACTATTGTCCAATGATACAAAATCACCACTAGTGGTACACAACCATTGCTAGTAGCACACAACTATTTTCCAATGACACACAATCACTGCCAGTGGAACACATCCACTGAAGTAGCACACAACTATTGTCCAAAGACACACAGTCTTCGCTAGTGGAACACATCCACCGTAGTATCACACAACTACTGTCCAGAGACACGCAGTCTCAACCATTGGAACAAATCCACCATGGTAGCACACAACTATTGTCTAGAGACACCCAGTCTTCGCCAGTGGAACACATCCATCGTAGTATCACACAATTAATTTCTAGAGACACACAGTCTATGCCAGTGGAACACATCCACCGTAGTAGCACACAGCTATTATCTAGAGACACACAATCTTCACCATAGTCTCATGACTACGCGTATGATGTTTCTTATCTCATTGGGTCCGAAAATGCATTACCCCCTCAGTCACCTCACATGACTGATCTAGAGAACCCTTGGCCATAGGGGTTAGTCGGCAGAAGGAGAAAAAACACACCTCCCTCACAATGAGGGTGGACATTCTGCATCACGCCAAGCTTGTCTCTGAAGTAATCATACTTCACTCTAGATAGAGGCTTGGTGAGAATGTTTGTTATCTTCTCATTCATGGATATGTACTGGAGCTTCACAACTCCTCTCTGCACCATGTCTCAGATGTAATGATATTTTATCTCTATGTTCTTTGACTTGTCATGAAAGACAATATTCCATGAAAGCTTCACACAACTTTTATTGTCACAATGTATCAAAGTTGGCTCCAACTGTAGATAAAATATCTCTGCAAGCAACTTCTAAAGCCACACGAATTCATGGCTTGCAACACTAGTTGTGATATACTCTGCCTCTGTTGTATTGAGTGTCATTGATGTTTGTATTTTGCTTAACCATGAGATCATACCTGATCCCAGAATGAAGCAACATCCGGATGTGATTTTCCCGTCCACTACACTCCCTGCCCTATCAGAGTCTGTATAACCCTTCAGCTTTACATCTCCATCCGAGACATATCTCAATCCATATCCAATCATACCATGTAGGTACCTCAACATATGTCAGTACATGTCTAGGTTCAACTATGTACTGAATCAACGTATTCACTGCAAAACATATGTCTGACCTAGTGTTCACCAGGTACATCAAGGATCCAATCAATTGTCTGTACATTGTGGGATCCACCAAATCTGAAGATGAATCAGTCAGGAGCTTCATATTTATCGTCATAGGTGTGGCCATGGACTTGCAGTCCATCATCCCAAATATCTACAGGATCTCAACAATATATTTTCCTTGGCTTGATAAAATATCATATGTCCTCTACCACACCTCCAATCCCAAGAAGTAATGCATCAGAACTACATCCTTCATCTTGAACTATGAAGTGAGCTCCTTCTTGCACCCAACTATGAGCTTATCATCACCTGTTAGAAACATGCCATCCACATATAGTACCAAGATCAACGAACAACCACTCTTAACCTTGTAGTAAAGTTGGGATCTGCATCACTCTTGGTAAATCCCAAGCTCATCAAGCAACTATCTATCCTGGCATACCATGCCCTGGGTTCCTGCTTCAATCTGTATAAGGCCTTCTTTAGTATGCACACATGGGACTCCTTTCCATGGATCACAAAACCTTGTGGCTGCTATATGTACACTTCTTCCTCTATTACACCATTCAAGAAAGCAGTCTTGACATGTATACACAATTTTCTATTAATGAGTGAAAATATATAAAGACTGTAAAAATGCAGAGTGAAAGACTCGCTAGAATGGTGGCAGTTTATCTCTGAGAAAATATGTGTCTGCTACTCGCATTCGCCAGAAGATGATTTTTACAATGAGGCTCCAAAGGCCTTTTTATCATAAATAAAATCCAAAACCTTAACCCCAGAAGATGAAAAGCCAACAGTTTTGTGGACCCCGTTTTGGGTAGTTTGGTGTATCAATTTCCTGGGGGCGTAACTTTGGCATACGATCTCCATTTGGGGTGTGCAATAGCTCGTTGGAAAGGTATCATCGAGGAGATTCATTTTGGGGGATCAATCAAACCCTTTGGCTATCTTTGAGAATATCAATCCCAAAAAATCTTCATTTAGGCTCTCAAAATGGCCCTGAAAGTTCAAAACTGCTAAAAAAAGTAAATTACCAAAATTGCCAGAAAATTGTTTTGAGCCAGTTGTCAAAGGTGGGTGGCCACCGATATCCACCTGGATCAATCCTCCCTCCTTAGGAAGCAATGTTTTCCATTGCATTGAGTGCTCGGGGGAGAGGTAAAAGTGTTTTTTGAATATGCATCTTGATGAGTCGTTTTCCTTGTTGGAGGAGTTGTGTCACTTAGCTTGTTGAAGGTTGTCACAAACCTGTGGCTGGAAGGGTTGGACATTTTTAACCAGTCTAGCTACATGAGATGCCTATGTGCAGAAGGAATATTTACACTTTGTTGCAATCTTTTCGACCTGTTTTTGTTGGATAGAAGGTGCTTGGGCCAAGGTTGTAGTGGTTGCAGTATCCTTTTGTTCACCTTTTGAACAGATTGTGAAGAAGCTGAATTTTGTAATATGAGATACTACCTTGCGGAATTGCTTAGGTGGGACAGTAATTGGAACTACCTCTAGTATCCTGTAGAGATGACCCCCAGAGTAACAATGACACTATGGGGTCGAGACTCATAGATAGCATGGCGCTTCCACATATATGGTTGGCCCAAGAGAACATCACAGACATCTAGTGGGGCAACTTCACATAATACCTCATCCTTGAAGTGATGGATGCCATATGAAAATCGACAATGTTGACTGACATGAAGATCTCGTCCCTGAGGAAGCCACCCAATGTTGTATGGTTGCAGGTGTGGTGTTGTCGACAATCCCAACTGTTTGACGACCTTTGCTGAGATGAGATTATTCTGGCTTCCGCTGTCAAAAATAAAATGCAGTGGGGTCCCCTTCACCCACATCTGTGAATGAAAAAGGCGCTCCCCCTCTTCAGGATCTGTTGGTTCTTCTGGTTGAATTGTTGTGGTCGCAACAATAACGATGGGGTCTACGTTGATGATCTGTCTTATATCAATATTTTATGAATTAGATTTTGAATCAGGGTTCAACTCCTTGTCTTTGAACTAGGCCACCAATGACTGTTTTGAGCAACATTCATCAGTGTTGTTCCAGGGGATTTTGTGGAAATCACACCATTTTCCGATGTCCTTCTTCGTCTGTATGTGACCCTTCTTTTCCTATGGCTTGGAATGGTTTCGGGAGACTGTTTGTTAGGGTCGTCTTTATCATACTTTGGTTGTTGTGGATTTGCATACCTGAACTCCCATTTGTTTTGGTGCTTAAATTTCTACTTGATTTTAACGACATATCAATAAGCAACACCGAGTGATGAGATGTCTAGAAAATCCATTTCCGTTTGGATATATCTGTGTAGAGCCCCACGGTATTTCAGAACCAAATGTCGTTCGAAGTCTTTGATACCCAGTTTGGTACGCAAGGTATGGAAGGTATTGGTGAACTCTGGAACTACTTGGCCCCTCTCTTGCTGCAGTGTGGTCCATCAAATTTACTAGTCCTCATAGTTGCCAACAGGGTAATTGTTAGGATATTTAGACACTTAGGAGTTAGTTAAGATTTACTTGGTCTAATATGTCGTTAG
>SNQJ01S0018039.1:59640-81250 GCA_010110895.2 Picea sitchensis | reverse complement strand
ATGCCTCCTTCCTTCTCCTATTGTGTCATTATTGTAAATCCTTCAATCCTATCCCAAGTTGTTCTCAAGGGGGGATGTTAGGATATTTAGACACTTAGGAGTTAGTTAAGATCTACTTGGTATAATATGTCTTTAGGTAAAAGTGTGTTTCTTTAGTATGCATTAGTATGCATTTGTAGTTAGGAAATCTGACGGTCATGATATGTTCCCGACATAGAGTGATCCGACGGTTCAAACTCTCCTCGATCTTAACGATCATTGATCCATGGCTTAACACTCGATTGGTCCATGATCTCTATTTAAAGAGCATGGAGGGTGATTTGTCGATGATCGATTGTGAGAAACTCTCTTGTAAAATCTCTCTGTAATCTTTTTCTTTGCATTAATAAACTGCTCCAAGTGGCCGCGTTGGCTGGGGCCATGGATGTTTCCCCGTAGGGGTTTTACCACGTGAAAACATCAGTGTGTTGATCTTTGATCTGGTTATGTGAGTGGTTACTGAAGGTGTTCGTCCTCTGTTGGAATACCTGTGTTGTCGAACAGTAATATTGTTCCGTTACCACATCCACAAAAAAATCCCAAGTGGGCTCGGCCCCATATATTCCAGAATCCTCTGTGGAACTTTTCTCCCAGTAAGTTTCCCACCAATGTTTGACATGGGGGAGAGCCTTAAGGAGTGCGAAGGTGATATTTTCCCTTTCGAAGAAATTATGAACAAAGAAATAACCTTCTAGCAGATTTAACCATTTTCTAAGGCATCCGCATCTATCTGTCCTTCAAATATGGGAATATCAAAATTAATTTGTACCTTGAAAGGAGAGGTACTTCCAAAGTGGTTGCTTGATGAAAATGTGCATGTTGTTATCGACATATGTTGAAGGCTGTGGGAAAAAATCTCCATCATCTCGTCCCTCTGTTGTGTGAAAGCTTGCTCAAGCAACAAATTAATAGAATCGCCTGCTCTGTCATATTTCTTTTCTTCTGCCATGGAGGGTTTCTTGGACGTGCAAGAGTGATTGTATTCAAGAGAGACAATCTCGAGACCCAACTTGCTATACTTGAACGTCGTCAGGGACATGCACTAAAAAACGATCAAGAGCAGTTTGCTCTAATACCACTGATCCAGATTACTTTTGGCACAAAATGAAAGCGTAGATATAATAAAGCAATGTACAAAGATATCTCGGATATCCAATAATATAACATAAATGTATCAAAGATGCAACCATAAACACGAAGATACAGTAATACACATATTTCTATTAATGAGCGAAAATGTACAAAGACTGTAAAAATACAGGGTGAAAGACTCACTAGAATGGTGGCAGCTTATCTCTGAGATGTGTTTGCTACTCACATTCGAAAGAAGATGATTTTTACAATGAGGCTCCAAAGGCCTTTTTATCATAAATAAAATCCAAAACCCTAACCTCGAAAGATGAAAAGCCAACAGTTTTGTGGACCCTATTTTGGGTAGTTTGGTGTATCAACTTCCCGGGGGCGTAACTTTTGCATATGATCTTCGTTTGGGGCGCATGATAGCTCGTTGGAAAGGTATTTTTGAGGATATTCATTTTGGAGAATCAATCAAAGCCTTGTTCATCATTGAGAAGCATGATCCTGAAAAACCTTCATTTAGGCCCTCAAAATGGCCCCAGAAGTTAAAAACTGTTAAAAATAGTAAATTACCAAAATTGTCTGAAAACTGTTTTGACTCGATTGGAAAAGATGGGTGGCCAACGATATCCACCTGGATCATCCAACTTCATTCTCTTTTCCTTGGGAACATGAATGTACACTAGGAAACCAAATATCCTCAAGTGGATGACCTCTGGTTTCTTTCCAGTGAACACCTCTTCAGGTGTCTTGTTTCCCAATATCTTGCAAGGACTTCTATTATGGACATACGTGACTGTACTAGGTGCTTCTTCCCATAGGTGCATGGGTAGATTCTGGTCATGGATCATTTCTTTAGCTGCTTCAACAATTGATCTGTTCTTTCTCTATGCAATCCCATTCTGCTGAGGGTTGTAGGGAGTTGTCAACTCCCTCTTAATTCATGCTTCTTTGCAAAAGTATTTGAACTCATTCGAGGTGTACTCACCTCCATTGTCAGATCTTGGGACCTCAATCTTCCTTTTAGAGAGATTCTCAACTAAAGCCTTGAATTCTTGAAACTTATTGAGGACTTCGTCTTTTTCTTTCAAGAAGTAGATCCATGTCTTTTGTGAATAGTCATATATGAATAAGACACAGTATCCAAAGTTTCCTAAAGATGGCATTGTCATCTGTCCACATACATCTGAGTGTATGATATCCAAGACCCCTTTGGATGTACTGTCACTGCTAGTAAAGCTTCCCTTGGTATTCTTACCAAGTGCACAACCTTTACATATTCCATCACATTCTACCTGGATGTATGGTAGATGTGTAACCATCTCGCTCAATACTGGTAGTGCTCTATAATTTATGTGAGCAAGTCTTTGGTACCATAGCTCACTTGAGCTCAGGCTATTGTGTACAAGGGCTTGTTCTTGGTGTCAATTGAGTTTATATAGTCCTCCCTCTCGGACACCAATCACAGTAGCTTTATCAATGTTTGAATTCTTGGGCCATATAAGTACTTGGCCATCCACAAAAGCTAACCTAAAAACTTTATCTTCTAAAGAAGAAATAGGCAAAAGATTCTTATTTAAGCCTTGTACAAATAAAACGTCTTTAATGAAAATAGGATTACCTGAATCAAGTTGCAAGGAGGCTTCTCCAAATCCTTTGACTGCATGCTTGGAATCACCTCCAAGATCCACTTGAAGTGATGAGTCCCTTTCTGTTAGATTTGAAAGAGAATTTATGAATCTGGTCATGTACTTGGAAGCACCGCTATCTATAATCCAAGTATCACTTCCTTGAGTGATAGTCCCGTGAGTGCTGAGACAAATACAAATTATTCATCCTTTGCCTTGTGATCTTCTGTATATGATGCATGTGCGTGATTCTTCTTCTTTCCCTTTTCATGTCTATGAGGACATTGAGCTGCATAATGTCCCATATTCTTGCAATTGTAGCATCTGATCCGTGACGTATCTTTCTTGTAGCGGGGTTTCTTTGATTTCTTCAAACTGACATCTTCCCTTTCTTTTCTCTTCTTCACATTAGCAGCAAGTGTAACATCCCCACTATAATCCCTAGTTTAATTAATGATTATGTAGATATAATATGTGGCTACGGTCAAGCGATGTAATATGTGAACTGTATTTCTTTGTTTTATTAATAAAAATGTGATGCCAGTTGTTAAGGGGGACATGGACCAGAGATGGGGGTTGAATTAATCCAAAAGAGAGGGGAGTGTTTAGGATAATGACCAAGACGGGTCCAAGGGGGAAATACCCATGTATAATGACTTAAACCATTTTCGTAAATTTTCTATTTGTATATGAGCCTTCCCATTTCTGATTGAGTGTTTCCAAATCAAATCATTGAATACATGTAAGAGGGACCCGGAAAAGGCCTCTCAGCAAGAAACAAGAGGGACCCGGAAAATAACAAAACAAGACCTAGTCACAGGATAGGGGGTCTCATCACGAGCCATCCTATTAGGTTCATGGGTACCTAACATTATGACATTTCCACCATCTAGTTACCACGCCAGGGCAGTGACCTTTGGTTGCATGGCCAAGGGAAAGGGGGTCTCATCACGAGCCAACCTTCTCATCTCTGTGAAAGTACTTGTGGGTAACACTGTCAGCTCTGGTCACCATGCCAAGGTAGTGTCCTCTGGTTAGCCCTTGAATAAAAAGAAAAAGAAAAAGAAAAAGCAAATAAAGAAAAGAATAAAGGCAAGAACAGGCTTGGAAAGAATTGCATCCATGACGGGTACAACTCGCCTTCTACAAAGGCACCAACAGATAACATTATGCATCCCTAGCTCTCACTTTACCCACATTTATGGACATCCCCTAGCCACATCACCACATTTACATGGCTTGGATGAAACCTTCCTGGAAACTTCGCTCTTCTTGTGGATACTAGCCCAATAGGGTGTCTTGTCCTTTTCTTCGATCTTGTATTGTAGGTTTTTGTAATATCTTTGAGCTATTGACTGATATAACAGGGTTTTTACGCATATGTTTGATAATATTAATGATGAAATGTGATTGACATTGCTATGATCCATGTGACTAATGAGCCCATGGAGGGCGTAGTTTTTAATGTGCAAGACCATGCCCGACGGACAGGTACCATTTGGACTGGTACACATGGGGAGATGATTAGTTCGGACCTCCATGGGGCTGAAGAGCCCATCAGATGGTTGTTGAGACCCCGTCAGAGGGGCAGAGACAGGACAGTGTTTGATCGAGGTTTTGCACCGGAGAAGAAGAGGACGTTTCACCAGAGGCACTTTGGCAGAGCCCAGCCTAGGGGGAATGACCCCTTTTCAGTGGAAAGTTGGCCTTGAAAGGCTCAGAACATCCCCATCCTCACCATGACATCATCCAGCTTCATGGTCATTCTTGGAGGCAGATTGGGCAGCAGTGGCACGTGTGGCATGTTGGAGAGGCCCCTAGGGGCTAACGTTTTGCTCCTGGATGTCTCATATGCCCTAAAAGGGGATAGTGCCTCCCTTGAAGGGGATTTTACCTTTATTACAACTCAGTTAGGGTTTTAATTTGACAATTTAATGTAAAAACAATATCCTGGTCTTATCGTCCATTTTTATGACCTAAAATTAATTAAGGTCATTAATACACTATATATTGAGGGTTTTCACCCTCATTTTGACATAACACATCACTCACTCTCCTAGTGAGGTCTGATTTTTGCACCCTATTAGGGTTATTGAATGATTTGAGGAAGGCGCACTTGTTTAAGGAGGAGATTTTTGGCATTCTATGGTGTTTTTCTTGAAGGGAGGTTTACAACTAGGGTTTGCATGGTTATTTTCTTGATGATTTGTAAGTATTTTTCTGCAAAACTTCTTGATTGAATGGTTGTAGTTTAATTTCATGCATCTATTTATAAATATTGCTGAATCAAAACCCTAGGGGACAAACACACAAGTAGGTCGTTGTCTCATGTCCCCTGATAGAAAAACCTTTTAGCCATTGAAGAAGAAGAAGAGAGCCTAGCCATAGCTACACTCTTTCTTTCTTCTTCCCTTAAGCTATCTGTACCTTTGAACTTCAAGAGGAAGAGGATGTCCCAGGCCTAGGTTATCTACACCTAGGGCCGTTTTCTTTTAGGGTTTGATGAAAGAGCCTTGCCTTAGCAAAACTCTCCCTCTTCAAACTCTCTTGTCTTGATTTTGCTTTTCATTGAGCTAGTTGTTCATCTGGAACGAGGAGAGAGCACGAGGCCTTGCTTTAGCAACACCAGAGTGAGCCTCTCTCCCCTAGGGTTCCGTCTTTAAGGCCCTACTTTAGCAGAACCTTGAAACCTTTCCCTCTTGTCCTTTAAATCTCGTCCCCTTCAACTTGTGTGTCCTTCACCTTTTTTACTCCATTAACCCTTAGGCATTGATCTTAAGCCTCCAGCATTGATGTGAAAGTGATCAAACAAACTCTCAAACTCTTTGCTAAATTGAAACCCTAACTAACTACTAACCCTAAAAAGGTTGGCGTCACCCTTGGTTATTTCATCTTGACGTAGCAACTTTCCTTTATTAGGCAATTGGATGGTGTTTAAAGATTTATTGAATGAGGGATTGATTGGATACATTGATTGTTACATCATCTTTATATTTATTGGTGAAGTGATATTATTTCATTGCTATATTAACAAACATTGACTTCCTCAATATTTATTGTTATAATTGCTTATATATTTATATCAGATAGTCTTATGAAGTACTAACCCATTGAATCATAGCCTGCATATATATATCGGTTTGTTGTTTCTTTGTTCCGGGTAGGTGTTCTTCTTTGGGCCTACACTTCATGATTGGTTGTTTAGCCGGGACTATCTGTTTTGGTGGTGACCTGTGAAGGGGGAAATTTAATTTGACTTTTAAACCTTTGCCTCTTCAAAACTCCAGGTTACCGGGGACGTCTCCCCTGGGCCTAACCTCCCTAAAGAGAAAGAACCTCCCCATCATGGTGACATTGGGTGGGATAGGTTCTTGTTACGCCAGTTTGGCCTTCTACTTCATAGCCATTTGGCCCAGCTACAAACTGTGTGATAACATTTTGGCACCGTTGTCGGGGAACATTGAGTCAATTCTCCTTAAATGACAAATCTTTTCGGTAAGCCTTGCCTCAGAGACTCTTTTCTTACAAGCTTACCTGGCGACTCCACTAGGGTGTTTTCCCTATTTCTTTGATAGTTTCAAGAAAACTATCTTGCGACTCCACTGATGACGAAGCCAACTATGACTTCACAATTCGATCCTGGGAACTACAAGCCTTTAGACATGAGTGACATCTCGGGGTACCCTCAACAAATTCCCTTTGAATACATAAATTTGCTTCCTGGATTTTGTGGTGGTGATAGAGAAAGAGATGACTATCACATGATAAATTTCTGGAATTTCTTCCTATCCTACCCGGTCGATGATTATGCTGAAGACATGGTCATGAAACTTTTCTCTGCAACATTTTCTTACAATGCCAAAGAATGGTATGAAAACCTCCCCGAGGGCAGCATCAAGACTATGGAGCAATTTGAGAAAAAAATTATTGAGAAATGGGGTATCCAGCAGCGAGACATCCCATTACTATTACAAGAACTCGAGCGTATAAAGCAAGCTGAGGATAAAACTGTCGAATACTTCTAGATTAAATTTGAGAACATGCTATATCAGATTCTTGAAAGTCATCATCCCGAGGAGAGATACTTGGTCCATCTCTTTACTAATGCGCTTTTGGGGTATCTAAGTTTTCCTCTTAATGAAAGAACCCCAAGGACGCTCGACGAAGCCTACTACATAGCTGCAGTGATTGAGGAAAAGGTCTCCTCGCTTGATATAGGATGCCTCTTTACCTCAAGTACTATCAATGGAGAAAATTTGTTTACCCTTGAGAGCTTCATCATTGATCTCCAAGAAGAAGGGGAGCAAACCACAGATCAACGAAGGATTGTTGAAGAAATAGTTGAGGAGTCGGAGCCCAGTAACAAAGTATCAACATGCCCTCTTCCTCTTGATGAAATGATCCATAAGCCTTCTCCACCTGCACAACAACAAGACAATAAGGTTAGTTTCTTTCCTTTTCAGGATTTTGATGATACCTTATTTCATGATTCAGAGAGTGATGGAGAAATGGAATCCCCAAATGAAGAGCATTCTCCTTGTTGCACCACCAAGGATAGGAAAGTAATGCATGCCAAATATGCCCAAGTCCTAGAAGCTCCTGCACAAGAAGAAACAGTAAATTTCCCTCCTCTAGTCTTTGATGATGTCTTATCTTATGATGAAGGAAATGAGGAGGAGGTGAATGATTTTTCAAGACCTGCATGTTATGATACAAATAATGACATAGTTGACAACATTGATGAATTCATACATGTTGGGAGATGTAGGTGGGATATAGTTGGCTATGATATGGGTCATGTCTATGACATTGAGAGTCATTTCCAAGTGTTGCCTTTGCGGTTATCACAGCAGATTACTCTTCACCAGTGGCAACAAGGAGATGAGGTTTTTACCCATACTCTCCAAAAACCCAAGGATGACCTAGTACCTTGTTTTCGTGATAATTTTCGGTCATACCTTGAGGACTTTGATGATTGTTCATGTAATAATTTGGATTTATTTTATGAAGATGATTACCAAACACCACTTTGCTCAGATTTTGATACAAGTAAGGACATTGTTTGCTTAAAGAAGGTTTCTCGTGACTTTTCACTCCAGCCACCTGTTATTACTTTATCGTGCTTGGCCATTAAAGGTGTAGTTGGGGAGTATATTTTTAATGTTGAGTTTCCTCTTAAGAAAACCCTAGACTCCAAGGGTTGGTTGGATACTGCAAGTTTGTTATCTCATTTTTTCAACTTTCCCTTGAGAATTTGCCAGTCGTCTGATACATCCTTTACAATCCCTTCCCAGACTTCAAAGGGTGAAAACGTCCTAGGTAGCCAGTGTGCAGACCTTTTGACTCAGTGTTCTGAACCTTGGGCTTTTCATGACCCCTTCCCGAGGTGGATTGAGTGCTTTCCTCAGAGACGGACTTGTTTTACTTCAGTCTATATATATGTGTCTATATATGCTGGGGTGGCATTACCACCCCAATTTTGTTACTGAAACTTCTATCGAGATTGATCAGGTCTGCAGGTTATGCCAGATATGCTAAGGTTCTCATGCGCTCTACAGTGACCACATGTCCCCGAGTTGGAGCCAGATGTTATCCCTGCTTTTTAGGGATAACTAGGAGATCATGTCTCGAGGCCCACGGGACCTAGACATGGACTACCGAGAGCGGGATTGACCTGAGGATGGCCCTGGAGGGCCCATCCTTTTCTTCTTTCATTAGATTCATCTTGTCAGCAACATCAACATCCATCACCATCGGCTTGGTCTTGTATCGGAGAAGGCTCTTGCTCCATGAGGTAATTGGTCCAGGTATCATGGTATGTGTCACATTTGATCATCATAACTTTTGTATATATGCATCTGATTCCTTTTATCTCTAACAACTGCGTGGATCTTACATTAACCCACTTGACCATGTTTGGGGAGATTGACAGGGTGTCCTAGCAAGCCTGTAGCCATAGGTTTTGGTTTGCCACTGGGGGGATTTTTGAAGATCCATTGTCCGCTCCCATCATACCACCACTTTTTCACCTTATCTCCCGCTCATTTATCCCATTCCCCTTGTCCAGGCATTGGATTGACCTGTTTGTAGGGTTGCACCTTATCTTGTGGGAAGAAGGGGCTAAAGGCCCAGAAGGTAAAAGCAGCTGGTAAACGATAAAAGCCTAGAAATAAAACCTCGAGATGCTTCACCCAAGGATCCCGGAGAAGGCAATAAAAGGCCTCTCAACAAGAAACAAGAGGGACCCGAAAAATAACAAACAAGACCTAGCCAAGAGGATAGGGGGTCTCATCACGAGCCAGCCTATTAGGTTCATGGGTACCTAACAGTATGACATTGCCACCCTCTGGTTACCACGCCAGGGTAGTGACCTTTGGTTGCATGGCCAAGGGAAAGGGGGTCTCATCACGAGCCATTCTTCTCATCTCTGTGAAAGTACTTGTGGGTAACACTGTCAGCTCTTGTCACCATGCCAAGGCAGTGTCCTCCAGTTAGCCCTTGAATAAAAAGAAAAAGAAGAAGAAAAAACAAATAAAGAAAAGAATAAAGGCAAGAATGGCCTTGGAAAGAATTGCATCCATGATGGGTACAGCTCGCCTTCTACAAAGGCACCAACAGATAACATTATGCATCCCTGGCTCTCACTCTACCCACATGTCTGGACATCCCCTAGCCACATCACCACATTTACATGGCTTGGATGAAACCTTCCTGGAAACTTCCCTTTTCTTGTGGATACTAGCCCAATAGGGTGTCTTGTCCTTTTCTTCAATCTTGTATTGTAGGTTTTTGTAATATCTTTGAGCTATTGACTGATATATCAGGGTTTTTATGCATATGTTTGATAATATTAATGATGAAATGTGATTGACATTGCTCTGATCCATGTGACTAATGAGCCCATGGAGGGCATAGTTTTTAATGTGCAAGACCATGCTCGACGGACAGGTACCATTTGGACCAATACACATGGGGAGATGATTAGTTTGGACCTCCATGGGGCTGAAGATCCCATCAGATGGTTGTTGAGACCCCGTCAGAGGGGTAGAGACAGGATAGTGTTTGATCGAGAGGCACTTTGGCAGAGCCCGACCTAGGGGGAATGACCCCTTTTCAGTGGAACGTTGGCCTTGGAAGGCTCAGAACATCCCCATCCTCACCATGATGTCATCCAGCTTCATGGTCATTCTTGGAGGCAGACTGGGCAGCAGTGGCACGTGTGGCATGTTGGAGAGGCTCCTGGGTGCTAACGTTTTGCTCCTGGACGTCTCATCTGCCCTAAAAGGGGCTAGTGCCTCCCTTGAAGGGGATTTTACCTTTATTACAGCTCAGTTAGGGTTTTAATTTGACAATTTAATGTAAAAACAATATTATGGTCTTGTCGACGATTTTTATGACCTAAAATTAATTAACATCATTGATACACTATATATTGAGGGTTTTCACTCTCATTTTGACATAACACATCACTCACTCTCCTAGTGAGGTCTGATTTTTGCGCCCTATTGGGGTTATTGGCCGATTTGAGGAAGGCGCACTTGTTTAAGGAGGAGATTTTTGGAATTCTATGGTGTTTTTCTTGAAGGAAGGTTTACAACTAGGGTTTGCATGGTTATTTTCTTGATGATTTGTAAGTATTTTTCTGCAAAACTTCTTGATTGAATGGTTTTAGTTTAATTTCTTGCATCTATTTATAAATATTGTTGAATCAAAACCCTATGAGACAAACACACAAGTAGGTCGTTGTCTCATGTCCCCTAATAGAAAAACCTTTTAGCCATTGAAGAAGAAGAAGAGAGTCTAGCCATAACTACACTCTTTCTTTCTTCTTCCCTTAAGCTAGAAGTGCCTTTGAACTTCAAGAGGAAGAGGACGTCCCAGGCCTAGGTTATCTACACCTAGGGCCATTTTCTTTTAGGGTTTGATGAAAGAGCCTTGTCTTAGCAAAACTCTCCCTCTTTAAACTCTCTTGTCTTGATTTTGATTTTCATTGAGCTAGTTGTTCACCGGGAAGGAGGAGAGAGCACGAGGCCTTACTTTAGCAACACCAGAGTGAGCCTCTCTCCCCTAGGGTTCCGCCTTTAAGGCCCTGCTTTAGCAGCACCTTGAAACCTTTCCCTCTTGTCCTTTAAATCTCGTCCCCTTCAACTTGTGCGTCCTTCACCTTTTTGACTCCATTAACCCTTAGGCACTGATCTTAAGCCTCTAGCGTTGAAGTGAAAGTGATCAAACAAACTCTCAAACTCTTTGCTAAATTGAAACACTAACTAACTACTAACCCTAAAAAGGATGACTTCACCCTTGGTTATTTCATCTTGACGCAACAACTTTCCTTTATTAGGCATTTGGATGGTGTTTAAAGAATTTATTGAATGAGGGATTGATTGGATACATTGATTGTTACATCATCTTGATATTTATTGGTGAAGTGATATTATTTCATTGCTATATTAACAGACATTGACTTCGTCAATATTTATTGTTATAATTGCTTATATATTGATATCAGATAGTCTTATGAAGTACTAAACCATGGAATCATAGCATGCATATATATATTGGTTTGTTGTTGCTTTATTATGGGTTGGTGTTCTTCTTTGGGCCTACACTTCATGATTGGCTCTTTAGCTGAGACTATCTGTTTTGGTGGTGACCTATGAAGGGGGAACTTTACTTTGACTTTTAAACCTTTGCCTCTTCAAAACTCCAGGTTATCGGGGACGTCTCCCCTGGGCCTAACCTCCCTTAAGAGAAAGAACCTCCCCATCGTGGTGACATTGGATGGCATAGGTTCTTGTTACGTCAGTTTGGCTTTCTACTTCATAGCCATTTGACCCAGCTACAAACTCTGTGATAACAGTTCCATGATCTCTATTTAAAGAGCATGGGGGGTCATTTGTCGATGATCGATTGTGAGAAAATCTCTTGTAAAATCTCTCTGTAATTTTTTTCTTTTGCATTAATAAACTGCTCCCAGTGGTCGCATTGGCTAGGGTCGTGGATGTTTCTCTGTAGGGGTTTTACCATGTCAAAACATCGATGTGTTCATATTTGATCTGGTTGTGTAAGTGGTTACTGAAGGTGCTCGTCCTCTATTGGAATACTTATGTTTTCGAACATGGTATCAGAGCCTCTTTGAAGACCTACTCCTATTGTAGATCAAGATCGTGAAGTTGAGTTTCCTCATCTCCATTTTATGCCATTTCCATACATTTCTAGGCTGAGAGGACTGTTCCGTTGCATACGAAGCACTCATTTCAGTCAGGAACACTTTTCGTTTCACTCGAAAAGGTTCATGTTTGCCCAAGATACAGCTATTTCAGTCATATCCGGATGTATAAAGTTTGAATACGCCATTTTTAAATTTTTGCAAAGTATTATTTTGGTTTTATATTATTTTTTTTCGTGTTTCTACTCCTTTAGATCTGCATATGTTATTTTCCCTGCGCCCTGTGTGATCTCGACAAATCAGAAACAGATAGGAATAGGTGCATTTTCCGGGTGAGCTAACCGAGATCGAACCCTTGTTGTCATCAAGAACCGAAATTTTTTTCTTGTGTAGAAAGAGTTTGTTTTAGCACGCTCTCCAAGGTCATATTCAACAACAACAACAACAACAATCCTCATGCTAAACAATACAATATGTTTTGCTAGACCATTTGGTTAAAAGTTTCCTTATTAAGTAAGAGGTCTTGAGTTCAAGTCTCTCTTTTTGTTACTTTTTTTGAAAAATTTCATGCTCCATTGTAAAGTGTATTTCACTTCAAGTATAAAAGTGAATCACTATAATTAGCTTTAATATTTTATTTTAGAGTTATTTATTGTGTATGCAACTTTTCTTTTATAAAGTAACTTCAATGTAAAAGTGATTCTCACTTATTTTTATAAAAGTGGGTCACTTCCTAAAACAACTTACACCATCACGTGGTTCGTTGGTTACTGTTTATGCCTTTTTTTAAAAGAGCATAACATTCACATCCGAAGTACGTATTTTTTAAAATCGCCTAATTTTTCGAGATCTTTCCATCCAGATCATCAGTTTCAATTTTTAAATCCATATTATCTACATATTTAATATGGCTTCTTCAAGTAATCTTTTGCTTACCAGCACCAACTACTTCCAATGGAAATCCCATATGGAGGATTTATTAAGAAGTAAAGGCTTGTACTAGATTACCTTGGGAAAGGAAACATCACCTACTAATGTTGATAAGAAAGTCAATTGGGATAATAGGAATGAGGAAGCACATGGATTAATCAGAATGTCCATCTCTCCTGATTTTATTTTCCACCTTCAATCAATTGATAAACCCAAGAATCCCAAGAAGCAACATCCTCGCCACAACAACAAGTAACATAAGGCTCCCAAACCCACTCAACCAACTTCTGCTCCTAATAGTGATAAAGGAGAAAAATATAAAAATAAGAACACTGACAGACATTGCAACTTTTTTGATAAAGATGGTCATGATGAGTCCAAATGTTTCAAGAAGATGGCAGCTTTAGAAGCACCGATGAAGAAGCACAACATCAGTATTGATTCTTCTTCTTCTTCTTCCTCTCATGGACATGCACTTTCTACTTATGGTTTCTCCTTCATTACAACTTCTACTTCTTCTTTTGATGAGTGGCTTATTGATTCTGGAAAATCTTATCATATGGCCAAGGATAGAGACATATTTTTTGCTCTAAATGAATGTAACACCAAGAAAATATTTGTTGGTGATGATAGATCTCTTAGTGTTGAAGGATTTGGAACAGTTCAAGTAGAAAATGGTCATTTCAATGATGTATTATGTGGTCCAAGTCTTTCTTGTAACCTTCTATTAGTATATCAAATCACTCATTCGGGTGAAGGTAAAACCGTAGAGTTTTCACCTCACCAAGTTGTAATCAAGGATCTAAAAGATCCTAAGCATGTTCTTGCAACTGGAATTGTTGATGATATTACCAGGCTGTACAAGTTTGACAACTTTGGGTCATCATCTTTTTCATCAGTTTTTGTTGCTCATAGCGATGATTTGAGCAAACTTTGGCATGAACGGTTTGGTCATCTAAACTATCACTCATTGCAACAACTATGTAACCAACAGATGGTAATTGGTCTTCCTCCTATTTCATGCATAGATGGTGTTTGTGCCGGTTGTGTTCTCGACAAACATCATCGGGACAATTTTTGACAAATGTGTCTCTTGGCACGCCTCGGGCCCTTTCCAGCTTGTTCGCAGTGATTTGTGTGGTCCACTTTCTTCTCCTTGTTTTTTTGGGTGCAAGTATTTCTTAACTTTCACTGATGAATTTTCTAGATGTACTTGGATTTACTTCTTAAAACTTAAGAGTGAATTTTTTGACAAGTTTTTGGCCTACAAGGCCCTTGTAGAAAAATTATCTGGACATCAAATTTAAGCTTAAGAACATATAATGGAGGCGAATATGTGAACAATAATTTTACAAGTTACTGCACTACACAGGGCATCCAAATGAAACACATTATTCCATATACACCACAACAAAATGGTGTTGCTGAGAGAAAAAAATGCACATTAAAAGAAATGGCTAATTGTATGATTCAATCTAAGGGATTAAGTCTAAAGTATTGGGCGGAAGCCATCAACTGTGCAAATTACATAGTAAATCGCACTCCCACAAAGGCTCTTACAAATATAACACCGGAAAAAAATTGGACTAAAATTAAACTAGATGTTAGTCACTTCCGTGTATTTGACAGTATAGCATGGGCTCACATTCCTGATGAGAAAAGGAAAGCATTGCAACCTAAGAGTGAGAAGTGTATATTTGTTGGTTATTCTAAATATTTCAAAGGTTATAGAATTCTTCAACCACACTGTAATGAAATTATTATTAGAAGAAATGTTAAATTTGATGGAAATATGTTGGCATGCAAGCCTAATTCGAAGTTTGTGCCTTCCTTCGCTTGCGATCCCGATTCGGCGTTTGTGCATTCTTCGGCCTGCGAGCCATATTTGGAGATTGTGCCTTCTTCTATTCTGGTTTCTTCTTCAGACGATGCCAGTGAGAATAAAAATCCACCTCCGCCTGCTCACCTTCCTCCAGATGAGTCCTTTGAACCTGAACCAACACCAACTCCAGCTCCACCGCTTCCTAGATGGGTTTGTTCAACACAAGAAGCAACTGGTGATATTTTCGGTGATCCCTCAGATCAATGCCAGACACGTTCACATCTCCAACGAGCCTCTTCTCTTTTGGCTCAAGTTTCAGAGACTCATGATCCAAAGACATTTGCATAAGTTGCAGGTCAATGAATGAAGAGTATCATTTTTTAATGGCAAACAATACTTGGGATCTTGTACCTCTTCTAAAAGGAAGAAAACTTGTGAGATGTAAATGGGTCTACATAACTAAGTATGCATCAGATGGAAGTGTTGAAAGACACAAGGCTTAGTTAGTTGTCAAAGGATTTTCCCAAGTTGAAGGAATTGACTATAATGAAACCTTTTCCCCTGTAGCCAAAATAAATTATATATGCCTTGTTCTTGCCCTTGTTGCTTCACATAAATGGGAGGTCCATCAGATGGATGTTAAATCCACCTTCTTGCATGGAGATTTGAGAGAAGAAATCTACATGGAACAACCTCCTGGATATGTCCAGAATGACTCTAGCCTTTTTTCGCCTTAAGAAATCTCTTTATGGTCTTAAGCAAGCTCCTCGAGCTTGGTATGCCAAAATGGACAACTTTCTTATTACCACTGGATTCTCTATATGCCAATACGATCCTAATGTCTATACAAAGAAAGTAGGAATCCATCTCATAATCCTTCTCCTTTATGTTGATGACCTTATCCTTACTTGTAGTGACTCAAAACTCCTAAACCATGTGAAAACTAGCCTTAATAATAAATTTGAAATGATAGACTTAGGTTTTTTGCACTATTTCCTTGGTCTCCAAGTTTTGCAAACCAATGAAGGAATTTTTCTTTCCCAATCTAAGTATGCTTGTGACCTTCTTCATCGCTTTCACATGGACGATTGTAAACCAACCCCTTCTCCCTTCCAGTCTGGAGTCAAGCTTGTTGCCACCTGTACTTCTCCCGAAGTTGATGCCACCTTGTACTGTCAGTTAGTTGGTAGCCTCTTATACTTGACTCATACGCATCTTGATCTTTCCTTTGTTGTTGGTATTGTTGCCCGATATATGCAAACACCCCATGAAAACCATTGGAAAGCAGCTAAAAGGATACTACGCTTTGTCTGTGGTATAATTCAGTTTAGGATACATTACAGTTCAGGGGGGACTCCTTTATTGGTTGGTTTCGCTGATTCGGATTGGGTTGGGGAAACTGATGATCGAAATTCTACTGTAGGTTATGTTTTAAACCTTGGTTCAGGACCTGTCACTTGGGCCTATAAGAAACAACAGGTTATTTCACTTTCTTTAGCAGAAGCAAAGTACTGAGCAGCGGTAAATACAAGTCAGGAAGCCGTATGGCTTCGATAGATTCTTTAAGAGTTTGGATTCCAGCAGCAGCATCTGACCAACATTTGGTGCGACAATCAGAGTTCCATCATACTCGCCAAAGACCCAGCTCAACATCAATGAAACAAACACATCGAGCTACACATGAACTTCATTAGAAATCTCATTCATGATCAAGTTATTAAAGTGCTCTTTTTCCCTGCAGAAGATCAAGCTGTAGACATTTTCACAAAGTCTCTTACAGAAGCGAAGTTTTCCAAAGTTCGATCTATGTTAGGAGTTCAGGAAGTTGTCATTAAGGGGGGATAGGCTCTAATGCCTCCTTCCTTCTCCTATTGTGTCACTACTATAAATCCTTCAATCATATCCCAAGTTGTTCTTAAGGGGGGATGTTAGGATATTTAGACACTTAAGAGTTAGTTAAGATCTACTTGGTCTAATGTGTCGTTAGGTAAAAGTGTGTTTATTAGTGTGTTTCTTTAGTATGCATTTGTAGTTAAGAAATATGATGGTCACAATATGTTCCCGACATAGAGTGATCTGATGATTCATATTCTCCTCGATCTTAACGACCATTGATCCGTGGTTTAACACCCAATTGGTCCATGATCTATATTTAAAGAGCATGGAGGGTCATTTGTCGATGATCAATTGTGAGAAACTCTCTTGTAAAATCTCTATGTAATCTTTTTATTTTGCATTAATGAATTGCTCCAAATGGTCGTGTTGGTTGGGGCCGTGGATGTTTCCCCATAGGGGTTTTTCCACGTCAAAACATCAGTGTGTTGATATTTAATCTGGTTGTGTGAGTGGTTATTGAAGGTGTTTGTCCTATATTGGAATACCTATGTTGTCAAACAAATCTGGAGCGTAATTGGAGCAAATTGGAGCTGGAAAACTGAAGAGCCAGGTTGTCAGGCTTGAAGAGTTAACTCTTGGGTGAGTTGCACTAAAACAGCAAGTGGTTGTTGTTGGTTTGCTGATAGTTTTCCTAGCAACAGTTTCCCTTGAGTTCCCAGGTGAGAGATTCCTAGATACCCATGCCAAAGAGACCTTTATAAATGAATGGGACGCCTGAGGAACTGAGATCAATGAAGGGGTACATTCCTTGGGTTGGGTAGGCAAGAGGAAGAGAGTTGGTGGAAAATTTGGGATAGTTGTAGGAGGATATCAGTTGGGTTGAGAGATTTATGAGTTGTGAGTGGACTGTGAGAGACCACCCTCTTTTGTGGATTTCTAGCCTCAACTTGGGGTGACTGTCTGTTGAAATTTGAAACAGTCGGTCTACGATTTGGTGGAACATCCATCCCAAGCAGTTGGTTGCATGATTCTTGTTTAAATATAAGTGTTTATCTTGTACTGAGTTATTTACATGTGTTATTGTTGTGCATTAACTCTGCGTGAATGATAATGACTCATATGTTGTTGTAATTAACAATTTAGTTATATCTCATGTTGATTATTAACATGCTTTAGATGCATCTGTTTTATGGTTATAGCCCGTAGCTAAATCTATTATAAATTATAGTTGTAAGCTACAAGAAATCAGCTAACGGTAAAATAATTGCTTTAATTAGTAGAAGTTTTGTGTTATGTGTATTCCACATGTATTGTTGCTTAGATGGAGGCTAGGTACGTTACTAAAATGGTATTAGAGATGATAATGAGATAGTTTTTGCATGATTTTTCCCAGCTTGGGTGGTTGGGTACATTACTACAAGGGCTCAACTTTCATCATCATTCATTTTCTGTGATTTGGATATTAATCTAGATTCCTCTTGGGTGCAATCTGACCACAACTTGTCAAATTTGGGCAATTTCCTTCTTGTACAAATTCCTTGGACAAATGGGTCCCAAGAGGAAGGGAATTCATTGAGTGTGGTGGTAACAAGTTCAACATCATCTATGGAGTCTCCAGTTGCTACTAACTGGTCTTTGATCTACGAGATCCTCATGAAATAGTTGGAGACTATCTCTCACTTGTCCATTGTTACGTTTCTTAGTTGATGCCTTAGTGTAAGATTTCAGATGGTATTTTTGCTTTAATGGAGTTTGGTTAGGGCATCAAACATTTCTTTCGGTGTCTTTAGTCCTAATACATTTGGTATCAAATGATCCTTGATAGAGTCTATTAGGATCCTCTTGGCCTTGACTTCATTCCTTTTGAACTTTGTGTTGGCTTCTTCTTCTTCAGGTTCTAGAAGCATCTTCTTAACATGATCCAATAGTTCATTCTCTTCTAGAATGAGGAGTAACCTATGATTCTAGGATCTGAAGTTATCTACTCCATCCAATCTATCTTCAACTCTCATACTGGTTGACATTTTCGCTAGTAGAAACCATAGATTTGAGAAATTTCAAATTTCTGATCTTTCACGAAACTGCAACCAGAGTGTTGCAAGGGGTGCGCTAGGGTACGGTGAACTGCTATGTGGTAGTTTTAGTCCCAACATCCTGGAACTAGTGCTCAATGAGCTTGACAAAGAAAATGTTGTTGCTGCAGTTTTCAAGATCATCCTCCCAACTGTTAAATTGTCTTGAAGGTAACCAACTCTGATACCATGTTAGATTTTCTTTACTTATAGAGTAGTAGTATTACCAGTGTTATTTTATTCCTTTATCATTAATATTGATATCATGCATTGAACAATAATATCAGCATAAACAATAAACAAGAGTACACAAGAGATTTATCCTGGGAAAACCCCAAATGGGGGTAAAACCCAACAACCTTTCTTAGATAGATTCCGTCCACAATAGTCCAACCATACACCAACACTCAAGAGAAACAGGAAAAAAATAAACCCTGGCACTAGGCTAGCGCACAAGCCAGTTCTCCCAATTGCAACAACAACACCATACAAGTAGAGTGCACCTCCTCAGAGAGATAATGCACAAGAGAAATCCACCACCAAGAATAACCAAGAACCTCAGATGTTGTTGTATTGTGTCTTCTTCTTCTCCTCCTTAAACTTGTACCTTCTTATTCATGAGAGAGTGAGTGTGAGTGTGTCCAAATGAGCTAAACGTATTCCTTATTTATAGTCTTCAAGTCACATGGTTGGGCCAAATTCTTCTCTGGAGATCTTATTTTCACTTTATTCTTTTCCTTATTTGACAACTTCTCTTTAGGGGTATTCTTCCATTGTTCAATGGTCTTCCTGGACTTCCAAACTCTTCTTCTCTTCTAAGAAAGGTTGTCTAGAGGAAATTTCCTCCCGTAACTACCAAAACATCAACACAACCTGTAAAACCATTTATTCTGCAATGTTATTTTTCATGCAGGAAACTGAGCCAAGTCTCAAGTTTGGTTATTTATCAAGGAATCCATTTCCTTTTCCATGCATTGCTCCCACTTCCTTTTAGTGTCTACCTGCATTGCCTTTTCATAACTTTTGGGTTCACCGGAATCAGTCAACAATAAATAATACAATGAAGGAGAGTATCGTTTAGGGGGTCTAATTAACTTGATAGATCTCCTAACAACACTTGCAGGAGTTTGAGGTACCTATTGCTCCTGTTGTTGTACATTTTGATTTTTTAGTATCTTTGGAATTTCTTTTTCAGTGATCTCATCAAACACTATGTATTTTGTTTTTCATTTTTCCTATTTCTTTCCCTGCAACTGATCTTTGTACTTGACCTTCTCATTGAATATGACATCTCTACTCCTAATGATTTTGTGATTTTCATAATCCCATAAGGTACACTTCTTGGATTTTGCTTCAAGATTTGTTCTATTTTCTTTATCAATATGGATAAATGCTTCACAACCGAAAGTCTTCAGAAATGAATAGTTTACCTTTTTACCTGTCCATGCCTCCTATGGAATGCCACCATCCAAAGAGATTGTAGGTCCTATGTTCATTAAGTAAATAAAAATATCCTTAACATCTTCCTAGAATTGTAAGGGCAACCCAACATGCAATCTCATACTCTTTGCACGTTCCATGATTGTCCTGTTCATCCTTTATGACACTCCATTTTCTTGTGATGTTCCTGGAATTGCCTTTTCTCTATAAATCCCATTGTATGAAAAATAATCATCAAACTCCTTGCTGCAATATTCACCTCCATTGTCTAATCTGAGACACTTCAACCTCTTTCTTGTCTCATTCTCAACCAAATCTTTCCATTTCTTAAAAGTATAAAAAACATTATATTTTTGTCGAATGCAATAAACCCAAGTTTTTCTAGTTGATGTTGGTTGTGGAGCCTGATTATCTTCCTGATTTAGAGGTCTTTTACTTTCAGTTGTCTTTATACCCCATGAAGTATTTACACCCCATAAGTATGTACACTCTTCCACGCGGGGGAGTGCAGAGGGGGGGTAACCCCTCTGCAGGGTCCGGGGGGGCTATCCCCCCGGCTGGGGGGTCTGGGGACAAGCGGGCCCCCAGCGGGGGTTTGGGGGTGAAGCCCCCGAAACAAAAATTGCCTTGTAAAAGTATATTGTAATTTCATTGTAAATCTGGACCATTCATTATACGGTCGCAGATCTAACGATAGAGATTATGTTAGGGTTTTTTGCCCTAGAAGGAAACCCTCTTTTATGAGGGAAATGTATTGCGGCTATGTATGTTGGAGAGTATTGTATTCTGAGAGAGGTGATTGTGAGAGATAGAAGAGGAAGTTACAGTGGGTTTTGTTGTAGGTTGTATCCCTTCATTTTGTTGGATAATAATAAAGAAAGGACCTGACAATTTCTCTGGTGGACGTAGCCCACACTGGGTGAACCACGTAAATCTGTGTCTCTCTTGTATTGTGTATCTTTTGTGTTTTGTTTCCGCATTTGTTTTATTTTATTGCTCCGCGGTCCTGTTTTTCTAACAACTGGTATTAGAGCGTAAGGTAACTCGCAGGAAAAGAGGGTTCCTAGTTCGAGTGGGAGCAATGTCGGAAGATGGAAAGTTTAGGGTCGAGAAGTTTAATGGCCAAAACTACCAGTTATGGAAGATGCAGATGGAAGATTATTTATATCAGAAGGATATATTCCTACCATTGAGCGGAGTAGCAAAGAAGTCGATGGCCATAAAGGACGAAGAATGGGAGATTCTTGACAGAAAGGCTCTAGGAATGATACGGCTGAGCCTCGCAGCGTCGGTGGCTTTCAATATCTCGAAAGAAAAGACAACGAAGGGTTTGATGAACGCGTTGGCCAAATTGTATGAAAAACCCTCGGCATCCAATAAGGTATTTCTAATGAAGAGATTGTTTAATATGAAGATGTCGGAAGGTGGCTCTGTTGCAGATCATTTAAATGAATTTAATACGGTTACTAATCAACTAAGTTCTGTAAAAGTGGACTTTGATGATGAGGTTAGAGCTCTTCTAATCTTCTGCTCATTTCCAAAAAGATGGAATGGCTTGGTCATGGCTGTAAGTAACTCTGTCTCTGGTTCAAATACT
>SNQJ01S0018039.1:35726-58300 GCA_010110895.2 Picea sitchensis | reverse complement strand
AAAGGACCTGGCAATTTCTCTGGTGGACGTAGCCCACACTGGGTGAACCACGTAAATCTGTGTCTCTCTTGTATTGTGTATCTTCTGTGTTTTGTTTCCGCATTTGTTTTATTTTATTGCTCCGCGGTCCTGTTTTTCTAACAGTTGCATCATCTAAAAAATTAACATAGTAACAAGAGCCACCAAGAGATGATACCTGAGCTGGTCCCCATACATCTGTATGCACAAGCTCCAAATTTTCACTCTTCTTTTCTTTTCTAACTCTGATAAATATGACTCTCTTATGTTTTCCATAAACACAGTGCTCACAGAAATCCAAATCAACATTTTTAAGTTCTGGCAACAGATTCCTTTTGTGCAGTATTTGCATCCCCTTCTCACTCATGTGTCCAAGCCTATGATGCCACAATGTTGTTTCTACTCCTGTAGAAGCTAAAGAGATAGAAGAGCCAACATTAACAATACATAAATACAATGTACCTACCTTCTCTCTTTTTGCCATTACCAGTGATCCTTTAATGACCTTCCATGCCTTATTTGTAAATATAGATATACAACCTTCACTTGCCAATTGCCCCGTTGAAATTATATTTCTTCTCAGATCTGGTATATGTCTCACCTTTTTTGGTAACCATTGGTTTCCACTCCTTTTCTTTATTTTTACCTTACCCATTCAAACAATTTGACATGGTTCATCATCACCCAAATAAACCGGTCCAAAATCAGCTTGAACATAATCTTGAAAAACATTCCTATGGGGTGTGACATGAAATGAAGCCCCTAAATATACTACCCAAGATTCAGTAATGATATCTAAAGAAATAATCAAAGCATCTTGTAACACATTACCTGTTACATTTGCTTCCTGATTTTTCTCTTGATGTCCATCTCTTTGTTTCTTTGGAGCTCTGCATTCTTTCTTCAAATGTCCTTTCTTCCCACAATTCTAGCACTCTATATTTTCTAGTCTAGATTTGGAAGAAAGAAATGAGCACAAGATTATAAGAGCCCTAACCTCATCATCAAATTCCACTTTTACAGAGCTTAGCTGAATAGTAACCATATTGAATTCATTTAAATGATCGACAACAAACCCACCTTTTGACATCTTCATATTAAATAATCACTTCATTAGAAATACCTTATTTGAGGCCGAGGGTTTTTCATATAGTTTAGCCAATGTCTCCATCAGATCCTTTGTTGTCTTTTCTTTTGAAATATTGAAAGCCACTGATGCTGCCAGGTATAGCCGTATCATTCCTAGTGCCTTTATGTCAAGAACCCCCCATTCTTTGTCGTTCATGGTCGTCGACTTCTTTGCTATTCCTCCCAATGGTAGGAATAGATCCTTCTGATATAAATAATATTCCATCTGCATTTTTGATAGTTGGTAGTTTTGGCCGTTAAATTTCTCAACCTTAAACTTTCCATCTTCCACCATTTCTCCCACTCGAACCAGGATCCCTCTTTTCCTGCAATTTACCTTTGGCTCTGATACTAGTTGTTTGAAAAACATGATCGCAGAGTAATAAAATAAAACAAATGAATAAATAAAACACAAAATATACACAATACAATAGAGACACAAATATACGTGGTTCACCCTGTGTGGGCTACGTCCACTAGAGAAATTGCTAGGCGATTCTCTTTTGCACTAATCTTGGATTCTTCTTGTGCACAACAAGTCCAAAGTTCTTTAAATGTGGGATACTCCATTCTTGTGTTCATGCTTGCGACAATTGCGTCCCATGTCTTGGGAAGGCCATTGCGTATGATGTTTACTAGTTCCTTTTCTGAAATAGTTTCCTCAATAGCTTGTAGTTGATCTCTTAACTGAGAGATTCTTACAAAGGATGATGTTATGGTGTCATCATCATTCATTTTCAGGTGACAGAGCTCATTCTTCAAACTCATTACTTGTCCAATATTTCTGACTGAGAAGAGGTTAGTTAGGGCATCGTACATCTTCTTAGATGAGTCAAGATGAGAAATCTAGGGTATGAAATGGTCCTTTACAGAGTCCATTATGATACTCATAGCATTGATGTCATTGTCCTTGAATTTCTCTATAACTACAACGTTCTGAGGTTCCTTCTCTTTTCCTGCTTCAAATTGTGGTTCCATGATCTTCCCTTTCACGATATCCAACACTTTATTCTTGGAAAGGATGAGGTCAATCCTTGTCTTCCATGATCTGAAGTTAGAAGCCCCTTTTAACTTGTTTTCTTACTTCATAGAGTAATTCATGACTGCTTTGAATTGGTCAACCTTTGACTTTGACCAAAAAACTCAAACTTGACGCCCTGGCTTGTTGAGAGTGAATTAGGTCAAGCAATTCACTTAAGGTGCCTAAACACAAGAGTTGGGGTTTCATTGATGCAACAAAAACTCTAACTGCAATTGCAACTGCAACTGAGAAAATCCTCCAAATCTACCTTCCAGTGGTTAGACTGTCTGAAGATATCCAACAAAATGAAGGGATACAACCTATAGCACACTCATTGTAACTTCCTCTTCTTTCTCTCACAATCTCCTCTTTCATAATACAATACTCGCCATAACACACAACCATAATACAATTCCCTTATAAAAGAAGGTTGCCTTCTAGGGAAAAAAACTCTAACATAACTTATACCGTCAGATCTACGACCTTATAATGAACGGTCCATATTGACTACATAATTACAACATTTGAATTGCAAAAAACAAAAATTTCAGATGAATTGTGTATCCTGCAGTTTCTTTGACCTGCATATGAATTAGGAACATAATCAAGCTCCACGACCAACATCACACACATGACTAAAGAATACATAATAAAAAAAAAACATAGAATAAAATCATACCTCTTTGGCTTCACCTTCCTCACAATGACATTGACCACTTCAAAGCTACACTCCTATTTATGCCCTTAGAGAACATGCAACATCACTCAATAGAAAAAAATACTCAAGGCAAAATAGTAAGAAATTTCTTCTCTTTAATCTCCAATGATTTGAAATAGAGGAAGACTTCTCCTTTTACAAGTGAGAAGCCTCCTCAAATACAATATAAAACCATGTGCTATCTCAAAACCACTAGCCCAATAAAAACATGGGAAAAATACAAATAATAGTATAGTACATCCCATAATGTGCCAATAAGTGGAATGACCCTCCTAGAAGAGGTCAAAGTACAATGAACAACCACACATGTGGACTAATAATGAATCCAAGAGAGGTGAACCCCTCAAAATGATGTCAACGACCAAGGAGAATGGTCCATGATCTAGTCAAATGGTCCAACTTTCTCATAACTATTCTCCTCAAACTAAGAGATCGTCCACATAAGGAATAAAACCCCCCACACGTGTGAACCATCCCATTAAAGAAATGGCGTTAAGATGCATGTGTGGGCTCTATTAAGGTAAGCGCTCCTTAAGTAAAGGTCCAATAGATGTGCCATATCATCAAAGGGTGCAAGTCACCTTGTGTAGTCACCCTCATAATGTGCAAATAACCTCGAAATGCATCAAATGCCCCCCACGTGTGAACTAAGAGTAATAAATAATGCACGAGTATGCTTGCAACATTAAAATGAAAGGAGGATGCATATGAATGGTTGATGTGGCATACATGATGAAATGGCGTCCCTGTCACGACTCGATGCACTGTCATGGATCCCAATGCAGTGACACGTATCTCAATGTAATGCACAGATCCCAAGGAAAATGCCACAGATCCCAATGTCTGTAGATATGGACATATATGAGTACATGGATCCTGATGTAGTATCATGGATCCCAAGGCAGTGTCATAGATATCGAGGCATGGTACACGTATCCCAATGCATAATACCCAATTGAAGTGATGGGTCTAGCCTCTTAGCAAGCCATTAATTGATAGCACCTAGTGACATCTCCTAGAAAACATAACAAAGGGGGTTAGTTTTAATACTTGCCTAAGTCTTACTATCAGAAACAATATTAACACTTATATATGCATCAAGTCCTAAGAAAAACCCATATTTTCTAAGTACCTAGGTGAAAGATAAGCAATAATGTGTAATGACGATGACCGGGAAGGGAGAATGATTTGAATTGATGACCCTCAAAGTCTTATACATGCACATGTATTATTTTTTCATTTATTTACTCATCTAGTTTCATTTGACCATGATTCTTTTACTTATAATAGCCTTCTAGAGGGAGCTTAGGATTGAGTACCATCCTAGACCTGTTTCTTATTACCCTTTTAAGCCTTTTTCTTTTAAATGTTCAATTTATTGAACAAGTCCCTTTTATTTAGATATTCATAGACAAACTAGGGATTAGGGGCATTGGCCTCATAGAAAGTGGCATTGCGCAAGCTTAATATTTAGCTTTTAACTTTGGCCCTTCACCTCTTAGCCTTAGTGGCTTTATTGATTTGGGCTTTAATTTTGACTTTTGAGAAATCGTAAATGATCAAGATGCAATTTTTTATGTGGATGGAATGAATGATACCGGGGAGGTGAAAAATGATTAGTATGGTTGGGATATAGATAACACTTTCTAGCCTAGACACCCAGTGGTACAAGTTAACCCAAGAAATGACACAATTCTAATATAAAACATGTTCCCCAAGGTATTATGAGGCAAGTAATAAAACCATATAATGTTATGAAATGCTAACAGACAATTGCTATGTGTGTACCAATTTACGACGAGCTAAGAAGTTATATCATCGTGTCCAAATATGTATTAATTGTAGAAATTTAGTGACAAAATCAACATGCACTAAATTTTGTCATACACTTAACAACGTAGAGATAATTGTCATCTATGAACTCTGAAATGTATAAACCCACATTAAGAAATTATTATGAGCAGAAATACACATTGCCAAACACTTTTGCAACGGAATAAACACAATGAACAACAATCACACATCCATGTAATACTCAGAAATTTAGGCAACCAACTAGGGAAACCCCAATGTGGGGAAACCCAAAGAGAGACGAAGATTTTATTAGCTTTAGGAAAGTATATCACCAGCAAAATTACATTTTCCAGCAAGAGAAATCCACTTACATCACCCAACAATCCCACTCCTTTTTGCCTAGAAATATGTGCCAAATCCGTATTGTTGTACGACCCTCCTTGGCTGGACAACACCTCGAAAAATGTGCCAAACAACAATTGTATGAACAACACCTCGAAATACTCCAAACAACCTCGATTTATGTGCCCACAATCTGCCTCGAAAAATGTGCCCTCTTCCTTTTTGTACGGATCTGTACAATATGACCTCCCTAACAACAATAAATTTTAGCCACTTCTAAATAGAAAAGTTCCTTGGGAAATGCGCCCTCCTTGCTGCCCACTTTCCTCTCTCAAGCTCTCTCAGAAATCTCTCAATCTCCTCTTCTCTTGTTGTTTCTTGCACACTACCTAGTGCATTCTCTTATAATTCGAAAATGACCTTTCACCTTCCAATTGTCTTTTCACCTTCCTCATCCCTAAATCCAAAGGCCAAGATCTAATCTTGCTTTTACATGATCAAGGGACATGATTCATTCCCTCCAAAATAAATCACTTAAAATATTAAAGTACAATTCCACTTTATAACATAAGTGCATTTTATGAAATAAAGTCACTTTAATATTAGAAGGTACACTTCATTAAAAAGTCATTTTAATAAAAGAACCAATTTATTACAACTTTATAAAAACTCATTACAAAGTCAAGTGTCTAGTAGGGAAAATATAAGGCTACTTCCGCATACAAGACAAACATGCAGAGTACATCTCGAGCTATAAAAGCTAACACTCCCTCTTAGTGAGGGATGTGCTCACTGCCATCACCATCATTCGGTCCCATCACACTATTCGCAGTAGGATCTCCCTCTGAACCTGGAGCCAACCCCAACACCTGCACAAAACTTGAACCATAAGATCTTCTCCTGACAACCACTCTAAACCCTGAGCTCCTAGGAGAATCCACTCCACCCTGAGCATCGGTTCAATCACAACAGCTGATCCTCCTGTCGATGCTCAGAAGAGACTCCCTCTCTTCTCTCGGAATGCAAGACTAAATCCTTGGGTCCACCGCAGTCTCATGAGCCTCTTGCTCCTCATCCGACGTTGAATCATAACCTAAAGGTTGTGTTGATGGGTCTTAAATCCCTTCAGTTCAACAACATGAACCAAACCCGCCACTAAGGCCCAATTAGACTCTGCAGTGTTTAATAGTGGAATGGTTCTCCAGATCTTGCGATCTGGCCAATTAATCGATGGGCTTTACATTTTCTTGCGAAGGCGTCTCCTTTAGTTGGGACTTTCTCTTTTTGTATTTTCTCTTAGGTGGGACTAAAGTAAGATTGTAAGCCGGTATAAACCAACTTGGCAACAAAATAGAATTAAGTTTAACTACTGGAGAAGAGGCTAAGCTTGGGATAACTCACTACTCAAGCATGAAGACGACAATCCTATACCACATGCCTAGTAATAATATGTTAACCATGTGAGCATCCAATTACTGTCTAAGATACTAATTATTAGAAAGAAAACACGTATGTGATAAAACAAAGGCAAGCAGAATAATCCACCTATTTAATCATCCATCACATGATAACACAACGATTCATCTTCATCGTTAAAGAAAAGAACAACAAAAACATTGCACCAGATAACTTGACAATAGATTTAATTGCTCTTACTCATTACAACATCATTCATGAGACGAGATAGGAAATAGTTCTTCTCCACGTCCAATCACACATGCATTTGATGAAAATAACTTTGTCTCTGGTCCAACAGGACTTCTCAATTAAAGCTAGCTCGAAAATAGCTCTTAATAAACAAAAAAAAGAGTTTCTTGCAGCAACCATTGACCCTTGACTAATTGGTTGATGTTCTTATTTATAACATAAAATTCAACTCAAAATAATGGCTAAGTGTACTTTAAACAAAACAAAATTCTCCACGTGGCGTCCTCTTCTAACAGTTTCTTTAACAGTCAACTCAAGATATCACTTGAAAGGGTGATTTTCTCATACTCTGACCAACTGATGAACAACTCCTCCCAGGTTTGGGCCCATGGAAATCTATGTTGTTACATTAGAGCCGCATAAATTCCTCTGACCTCCACCACATGCGCCCGGTACTTCACCAGACTAGTGTTTAACTATTGTAGCACAGTTCGAGCTTTAATCAGATGTTCCATAAATTGTTGCACTTGCCCGGGCATGGTGTCGTTCACCTTCACTAGCTCTTCGACCCATAATGAATCTTGCTTGGTATGTGATTCAACTATGTCGCACAAGTCAACGAAGTTGTCAGGGGTGCCGAACTCAGGGAGTTCGATATCCTTCATTACTTTGTTGATTTTATCCCAATGTTTCTCACATTTGGCCCACTGTTCTTGAATTTCCCAGTGTGGTTCCTGAGACATCTTAGCCCAATACTCAGTTGATCGCTTCATGCGATCAAAACTGTTTTTGCCCAACATCCGAATGTCATGTTCTTATTTATCCCAACCCTGTTGGACTACATCAATGTATTTGATTCTCTCTACAACTTGATGTGCCCTTTCATACCACCACTCCATATCCTTGCACATCGCGAGTGCCATGAGAGTGTCTTCCCAGAGCTCAACTATCTTTGCAGTAAAAAGGTGTCTCTCGTTTGTGAACTTGTTGTAAGCCTATTTGAACTCGCTTCTCAGGTATACCACGGTTTGAGTGGTGCCCTGATAGTTTTCATCCAGGTGGCACAAATGTTCTAGTTCCTTCAGGGCGACAGCCAGCTCCGTCTCAGCTCTTCTATCTTTGTCCAGGGTGGCATCCGAGATCGCTCTCCTTGTGTCAATAAGTTTGGATGTTCTGGCATTTTCTGTGTTTATCAACTCTTCCTCTGTAGTGGTGAGGATGGAGCGGTCCAATGTAATCCTCCTTTTCTTGGTGGTCCATTGGACAATAACTTTTCTCTTTTGATCATAAGCGATCACATATATATCGGAAACTTCGTCCACATGTTCAGGGATCTGTTGATCACCCCATGTGAGTGTGTCTCCCAGACTTCTGGTGGTGTATATTTGTTCAAGATCGGGTTCTTGAACTGCCTCGTTGCGCTCTGAAGGCTCAGCCTCTGCCTGTCACTTGTCGGGGATCTAAGTATCGAGTGAAATAGAGGCATCCAGAGTAGACTCAATACTTACTTGTGCATCGGCCGTCAAAACACTGATTTCCTTTTGTGGGGATCCTTCCTCTGGCTAGTCCGATTTTGACTTGTCCTTCGGACTGTCTGCTCGGGTCTCCAGTGCATCGGGCTTCTGTGTGTCAGGAATGCTTTCATATTCTATTTCCTTTTGTGGGACCTCCTGGGTTTGGATCCTAGGATAAGGAGAAGAAGTCTTCCCAGGTCCCTTTTCTTCTTGGACACGCACAAGGGTCCCGAGAGATGCTTCCAGGCTCTCATCATCATTATATATATTTATAAACTCACTCAAAGGATTAGGCGCGCTTATTTCAACTGATACTCGACCCGTATTTGGTTGAGTCGTCACACCTGTCGGCGATTCGACCAGTGGAATTGTGGATTTAGGGTCATCTGACATGTTGGTGTTATCAAGGTTTATGAAATCAGGGTCCTTTAGCCCCGCCAGGCTTTCTTCTTGGCTATCGGTCGGAAGCCTTGGCATCCTGACGAGGTTTGGGTTATCTCGCATCCGATTCATCATCTGCTTGGCCTGTTGATACATGAGTTCCCCTCTCTCCACCGCATCCTGAGCCTCGAGGAAATTCTTGTTCTGTATCGGAGTTACCTGAGAAATCTTTGCTATTTCAGTGGCTCCCTGGGGAGCTTCCACTACTTCGACTGATTCAGATGCTATCCTTTCTTCCCTGGCCCCGATGACCTCTTGAGATGATTGTTCTAGGATTGTTTCTTACGCATCCAAACTCATGGCCTTGAACCTGGTTGCCTTAGGGTCAACTATCCTTGCCACCGCCTCATCCCAATTTTGAGCATTTTCGGTGAAGATCTCATCTTCAAACCTGTCATGGGCCAGGAAGATACTTGTGATGCGTGCTTAGGGACTAAACCTTTTGGGTCATGCTTGCGAAAGCGGCCAGTCTGGAATCAGAACTCCAATTGATTCAACCCTTCTTGTAGAAACCTATATGGAATCCGTAAGGTATGAATGCTTGCTTCTTATCTTTTACCAGAGTAGCATTATAACCTTGCAGGGTGCTCTGGTAACAGATTTCTCTGATTACTAGTCGATCAGGAACATACATAGGTAACAAATGGGGTGCTTCAGTGGCACCGAAAAACCTGATGTAGGTATCGCGCTCATCTAGATACCAGTGGCCAACTTTCAATACAATCTTTTTGGCTACATCTGATAGCCTTGGGCACTCTTTCTTTAACAACAAGGAATAAATACATGCGATGAACTGATCGCAGATGAGAAAGTAGGATTTCTTGTACCTGTTCTCCCACAAGATGCCGAAATATACATGGACCGAGAGTTTTGAGGTGTGCCAGCTTAAGTTCATTTTGGCAAAGACATTTCTGGCACAGATGACATCCAATAGATAAGATGCCATGTAGAAAGATGGAGTCTCTCCTTCCTTTGGTGTCTGAGCTTGTTGTATGCAGGTGCTCAGTTGTTTGGAAATGATGGCACCCCAGTTAAAACCTATTATGGAAATGGCTACCGTATAAGCTAGAGGCATCCAAGCCTCTGAAAACCTGGAGCAATCTTTCTCCCCCCTGCAATCGACAGAGGAGGGTCATTAGATAGATGTACAACTCCCTTAGGTTAGCTGTCAGGTACCAGCCGGAGGTATAATTGGTAAAATTTTTATCCTCTCTCCACCACGATGCCATCACCTTGCTGGTATCGTGTTTCTCATAGAAGCTTACAACAAAATCGATGTTTAGCTGTTCTTTCGGCTCTCTAAGCTTGTAATAATTATGCACTTCCACTAGAAGGAAAACCCCGACACACCTGCCATTGTCGTCATTAATCAAGCATCTTTGTGTGTCAGTGTGATCGATAAGCCACTTCATGATTTCTATGCAGAGGAATACCGGAGTCATGCTCGCCACCATGTGCAGATACGCCTTTCGGACATTGAGGAGGACTTCATCGTCGAGTTTTCTTGTATCGGGATCATTGTGTGGGGTATATTCGAGGAGTTCCTCTAGCTTGATTTTCTTGAAAAGCTCTTCCCAGCGTGGGAATATTGTCTTGGTCCCGATGTTTGCCTCTGTGTCTCCAAAGGCTGGAGGCTGAGCGAAAACCTCCTTGGTGGATGTCTTGATGACGAGCACCAGTTTTGGAGCAAAGTCCAGTTGTTTTGGGACTGCTGGGGAAGATCCTTCTCCTACCTCTGGTTTCTTCAGCTTGGGCGCTCTCGGAGATTTCCTGGTGGTAGGTTTCTTTGGAGGCATTGTCCCTGTAATCGAAAACGATCCTTTAGGGATGTGTACAAGATAACATTGGATGAAAACATATGAAATGAAGCATAAAAAACCCATAGACCGATACATACCTGTAGCGCTTGCTAACTATTGTTTAATACTCACTGGACCTTGGAAGCTTTCCCTGGATTACTCGTCTTGCTCCTCTGGATGTTCCGAACTTCTTTGCGCACAAAATAATATTGTTTACAATGACTCAAAAGGATTTAACGAGAGAGATCCTACCAGTCGTATCAATCAATTAATTCGAGTGATGGGTGAAATTCAAAAGAACCTACTGTTGAATCTTTGCAAATAAATTCTACTTGAAATGATGGCGGGGGCACGAAGGGTGATGCACTGTATCGATACGTTCAAACGATCCTTTTTTGATTCGCGCATGAATTAGCAACTAAATGCAGGATTTTGGAATTAATTCAAATTTAAATGCTTTGGATCCATCGTATCTTAGAGCTAAAATGTCCCATCGCATCGCTTTCTTAGTGGGAATATCGGGAATTGACAATATCCTTGTGTATGTTTCCATTGGCATCCTCCAGAGGAAACCTCCGACGCCGATTGATTTCATCATACGATGTTGACGTGGCAAAACTGATTCGGGGTGCGACGTGGGTCTCGGGAGCTAGTAACAACTCAGGAAAAACTAGATCGTATGTCTAACTACTTGGGCAACGACAGGTGGCAAAAGAGGGCAGGTATTTTGGCCATATATCTCAGTTGGAGTCGGGTCTTTCGACAGGAGACGTGTATTAAAATAAACTTGGGATTGCTAAGGCCGAAAGGTATCGAGGATCGACCTTTAGAGATATTTCCATAGCGTCGTTTCCTTGTGGGTTACGTCCTTGAAATCTCCCGATACCGAAAGCATTTCAGAAGTTGGCGATTGATGACATTATTTCATTCTTCGTTCGACGCTTTCTCTTTCCGCCTTTTACCAACGCCGAAAGGGATCAGCCGTTGGTGATATCCTTGAGTGACGCTTGTCGCGAAAGAGCATCTTTCGTTTGTCGACGTCGACGAAGATCGACACTCGACGACCTTGGATCTCTCGAGTGATTTATTTCACGCTCAATCCTTCCCGATGCCGAATTCCTTAAGTGCGTCGGGGAAAGTTTCGACAATCAATTCTCTAATTTAGGTGTTAGTCTTTTAAGTTATTGGTTTTCGCATGCTTGAGAAAACTTTGAAAGACTTAAATGGAAAGAAAAATGATAAGCATAGGCAACATTTTTTCATACTGAGGTCGAATTAGACAGTGCAACAGATCAAGTGGTACCCAAAAAGTAAAATTTGACATGGGATTTTTAGGGTGTGTTGAGTGCTCAACAGGTTGTCCTTGCAACATGTACAACCTATCCACCCAATCACCAATCAGTTATGGTTCAACCGGGTCCACTCCCTCCCTGTAGATAAATACATGTCCACTCTTGAACAATGTACAATATCCAACATCCTCCAAGGCCGAGACTAAGAGCAAGTTAACCCTCAACTCTGAAACAAAGAAAACTCCATCAAGCTCCAGGAATCCTCCATACTCGAGTCAGAATCTAACCCTTCCAACTCGTGCCATACCACCTTCACTCTCCACCAGTCGGTCAAGACTTGTCTCTGTGATAATAAGGAATACTCGCCAGATTCTTGTCATGTGACAAGAGGCTCCACAGTCAACAATCCATTTGTTATCACCCCCAAATACTCCACTACTGACACTGGATACTAGAGTAACCAAAGAAAATTCCTTATCAAACTTGGAAGAAAGTCCTCCATGGTTGTTGTAGCAACTGTATCAGGCCCCTCCTGTTCCTTCTTCTTCTTCTTTCTCTCAAGACACTGAGAAGAAAGGTGCCCCAACTGGTTACAACAACAACATCTAACTTTACTCAAGTCCCTCCAAGAATTTCCTTTCTTCTTCCCCTTTCCCTTTGCAGCAAGAGCAACATTCTCATCATCTCCATCTGTCGTTTGTCCACTGCTCCGATATCCTTCCCGGATCTCCTCTTGAGTGAAATCGTCCCACAATTTGCTCCAATCTAGAAGATGCTCACGACCCACCACACACTTCACGAAGACTTCCCATTTCTTGGTGAAGCCTTTCAAGGCTATCCTCACCAACTCCGAATTTGATATGACCTCACCAACTGCAGTTAACTCGTCTTTCACTTGAGCTACCTGGGTAAGATAAGAAGACACACTCTCTCCCTTTCCCATCTTGGTATTATGCAGTTTATCCTTCAAGGCCATCTTTCGATTTTCATTCTTCGCCTCGTACAAGTTTTTCAGTGCATTCCACATCTCTCTCACTGTCTTCTTCTCATCCAAGTGTGGAATAAGGTAGTCCTTCACCCCATCAAGAATAAGCCTATGAGCTTTGGCCTCCTTTACTTCATTCGAATCCAAAGCTACAGGGTCCGCTGATGGAACAACAACTATGGTGCTAACAAAGCTCCACATTTTGTTCTCCCTTAGAATAGCTGACATCCCTACTTCCATTGCAAATAGTTGGAAATCCCATCCAACCGATCCTCATACCTGATGCAAACAACCATCTCCCTGTCAACTATTCAATGGAAAACAAGCAAACAAATTTCCCCCTTCAAACCTTGCCCAAAAACGTCACTGCCCACTGTCACTAAGAGCCCAAGCCGTGATACCATGTAGAAATTTAATGACAAAATAAACATGCACTGAATTCTGTCATACACTTAGAAACCTAGAGATAACTGTCATATGTGAACTCTGAAATGTATAAACCCACATTCAAAAAATATTATGAGCATAAACACGCATTGCCAAATAATTTTGTAGTGGAATAAACACAATGAACAACAATCACACATCCATGTAATACTCAGAAATTTAGGCAACCAGCCAAGGAAAACCCCAATATTGGGAAACCCAAAGAGAGAGAGAGATTTTATTAGCTTCAGGAAAGTATATCAACAACAAAATTAAATTTTCTAGCAAGAGAAAACCACTTACAACACCCAACAATCCCACTCCTTTTTGCCTAGAAATCTGTGCCAAATTCGTATTGTTGTACGACCCTCCTTTGCTAGACAACACCTCGAAAAATGTGCCAAACAACAACTGTATGGACAACACCTTGAAATACTCTAAACAACCTCGATTTCCATGCCCACAATTTGCCTCAAAAAACGTTCCCTCTTCCTTGTTGTACAGATCCGTACAGTACAGCCTCCCTAACAACAATAAATTTTAGCCACTTCTGAACAAAAAATTTGCTTGGGAAGTGTGCCCAATCTTCCTTGGGAAATGTGCCCTCCTTGTTGCCCACTTTCCTCTCTCAAGTTCTCTTGGAAAACTTTCAATCTCCTATTCTCTTGTTGTTTCTTGTACACTACCCAATGCATTCTCTTATAATTCGAAAAATGATCTTTCACCTTCCAAGTGTCTTTTCACCTTCCTCATTCCTAAATCCAAAGGCCAATATCTAATCTTGCCTTTACATGATCAAGGGACATGATTCATTCCCTCCAAAATAAATCACTTAAAATATAAAAGTAAAATTTTACTTTATAACATAAGTGCACTTTATGAAATAAAGTTACTTTAATATTAGAAGGTACACTTCATTAAAAAGTCACTTTAATAAAAGAACCACTTTATTACAACTTTATAAAAACCCATTACAAAGTCAAGTGTCTAGTAGTGCAAATATAAGGCTACTTCCACATACAAGACAAACATGCGAAGTACCTCCTGAGCTATAAAAGCTAACATTAATACATGGAATATCAAATGAACCAAACTAAACCATACCATACCATACCATACCATACCATAGTGGATCTGTCATCTGAGGAGCGGGGATGAAAGTGAGCTATACCACAACTGAGCTAGCACGATGATGTATCTGGTGGAGATCAAGGAGAAGTCTATTTGGATCTGATGAAGATACTCATGACACCTCATGCAAGTTGCAACATGACACCCTTGCGAGGGCATCCAAAGGTTGTCACCCCTAAGGGGGTAATAATACCATTTAAGGATATATATTTTTATAAAGGACCCTTATTATCGAGAGGAACAAGAACGCCCTTGTAGGAGCCACAAAAGTGGAAGAGCCTATCAAGTGGAAGAGCATTCCTCATCAAATGGAAGAACCTACCACATAAGATGCGAATTGGAAAGATTATTTCTCCATATATCTGCATCCACAACTAATCAAGTGTTAAGGACAATCTTTTGTTTGAAGGGGTGGGGCATCTTAAGCCCATACGTCCCAGGCCATTACATTGTTATTATTATATTATTGTTGTCATTATTGGTCCACTCAATATTTGTAATTGTACCCTTTGTCTCATATATATATACATCAATGAGACTCATTTGTATTGATATATTGCAATAAGAGGTTGTCCCCAAGAGACTTCTTATTCATTCACTCTTTCACTTGATTTAGGTGTAACATTATTGAATTGGGTCATTTGTATGATTATTTAGCATTTGGTACATAACATGTAAGAAACCAAATAAAAACATTCAAATTACTTTTTTAAATGTAAAATAGTTTCTGTTGTTGTTGTTTTAAATTATTATTTTTAATTAAAATCAATTAAACCGAGTCCAATTATAATTGAATGTTTTGTTTCTTCACAAATTTAAAGCCAAATTATAAATATAAGGTGCCATCTCAATGATTAGATGATAACCTAGAAGGCCACATGCAACATGTAATTCACAACAACCAATAGTAGCAAAGTCATAACCAATAGTAGCAAAGTCATAAAGTTGATATCAAAACATTTATGACATTAACATTATATGCTCTCATATACAAATTTATAAATCTAGAAAAACAAAAATAGGATAAGCATCAACATCAACATTATTATCTTATCCTCTCATGTATAAATTTAGAAATCAAGAAAAACTAAAACTGGATAACTGTCATCATCATCATTATCATCAATAATGTCACTTTAAATACAATCACATTACATATTGATCTATGTAAGGGCTTGCAAACAAAAGTGCATAACAAAAACCAACAACCACACACGCAATTTACAATAAAACCAAAATTATGCATTCGTATCATTCTAACCAAAACTTATATTCAATTAACAATGGCTAAAAAGTCTTAAGTATTATTACATTCACATAGCCACTCACAAAGTCTCTAGGTCACACACATCCAACAACTACAAAAAACCCAAATCATGGAGAGCTCAAAGGCCCTCATTACTTCAAAGTTTCAAATATTTAAATTATGATGTGATAACTATTCAAATCCCAAGTTGTTTCATTTCTTGAGGTAACCCAAACATTTATTCAATTAATCCCATTTATATATAGTCATTAATTACCTTTTTAAGTGTGAAACACTCTTGAGGTAACCCAAACATTTATTCAATTAATCCCATTTATACATAGTCATTAAATACCTTTTTAAGTGTGAGACACAACTCATGCTTCATGGTTTAAATTAGCTAACATACAAAAATGAACATATGGAATGCAATATGGGTTTTGTCATGCTTTACGTAGTGATTAGGTCCACCTCTTAAACTCCATTGTTTATGCAATTTGGTGGGCATGGAGAAGAATATTTTTTCTATAACATATCCAAATTCTAGATTCTAACTTCAAGAATTCAAGGTGTGTTGGTCATTCCATTTAACATATAAATCTCACTTTATTAATATTTATAATTTCATATATAATTGGTCATTAAATTCAATTTACTTGTTTATATATAACCAAGGAAAATTTCACAAGGAAACTCAAGAAATACTTCTCCATATTCTTCGATGACATCCCACATAAATTTTTCGGGAAACTCAAGAGATACTTCTCCATATTCTTGGATAACATCCCTAATAAATTTGTTGGGAAACTCAAGAGATACTTCTCCATATTCTTGGATGACATCCCTAATAAATTTGTTGATTACAAGTAGTGCGACTCATCTAGAAAATTCAAATCTACCCCATTAAGAAGAATTGAATAAATATTCAACAATATTAATGACAACCAACTAAATTAACATCACATAGATATATAATTTATATTACTCAATTTATTCAACATTCTTAACAAACTAAATAAAAATATAAAAAATTATTTTATTTATATATTTTTTTCAAATTAATATTTTATTTAAAATAAATCCAACCTAATAAATTTATGACCCCATTTAAAAAAAAATTAAATTTAAATAATCAATGTGATCCACCACAATAACCCAACATACCACATGCAATACACAATCCTGATTAACAAAGTCATAAAGTTGATGTCAAACCAGTTATGACATTGACATTGTTTGTTATCCTAGAGAAATTTAGAAATCAAGAAAAACAAAAACAGGTTATCTATAATGTCGATCATCATTGGGGAAAGGGAGATAAATCCGACAGAGGAGCAGCTCCGCCACTAGTGTACGGAAGACTATACAAGTGGACGAGAGAGACAGTGGTACACAGTGGTCCTTAAAAAAATACCATATGATTTAACACATATAGAATTAGATAATGTCGTGTACCCACATAAATATGACTCCCCGCCCTTCTCTGGGCAATTCTCCACACGCACAAACACGACTACAGTTATGGAGTCTGCTCTCATTGCCAGACGCATGAATTGTTCTTCTTCTTTTATGTCCTTCGAGTGGCGCAGACGCTTTATTTTCACACACAAATGGCAGCGGGGGAGTATGCAAATTCATTGTAAAAGAAGAATGGTGGGGTGGCAGTGCAGGTCCTCAATAGGGGGAGAAGATGATAAAGCTGATTCAAATGAGCCAAGCGAAGTGCCTGCCTCCAGGTTAGCTTTTGCTTTCTCTGCCCTCTCTTTGGTTTTGTTGAGTGGTTTGATTTATTTTCAATTCAGCATGACCCATAATATATATTTTGATTAATACTGTGTACTGGAAATAGACATGCATTTTGGTATCAAAGGATTCCATGAAATATGTTTCTTAAACAACAATCCATACATCATTATGAAGAATGTGCTTTAGCATTCCATGAATGGACAGTCCTTAGGTCGGTCTATTCATTTTAGCTGATGTGATATGACAGATCTCATTTGAGGGGCATTGACGATTGATTTTTGAAGGGGTCTCTAGAGAGAACCCAGACAAAGCCCGGGGGAGAGGAGGGAGGAGTGAATTAGAGATCACAAGAGCTGCATACAACTAGTCTACTATGAGGGTTCAGGCTAGGCAACTAAGAATTCAATGGGTTGAATAGAGGTCTTGATTTCCATATCATGTCTGGAATCTTGGATTGAAGGATGTTGGAATGGAAGGGGATGTAAGATTTTTATAGCATCGATGGAAGCCAGGTGCACTTCACAGTTCGGCTGGAAGAGACGGGTCTGTTTGGTGTCACTTGCTTCAATTAAAATGGAATTAAGTTTGACATCCTACTTCTCATGTGAAAATGAATTTAATTTCTTAGAAAATTTAAAACTAAACTATCTATGGGATCAATAACCAACAGACCACATGCAACATGTAAATCTCAATTTTAACAAAATCATAAAGTTGATATCAAAACATTTATGACGTTGACATAGTCTGCTTTCATATACACATATAGAAATCAAGAAAAACAAGAGCCGTGGGCAGCAAACTCCCTGCCCTCGAATTCTGGTTTGGGAGAATGAGGTAACCGGCAGAACAGCGGGCGGGACAGTGAACAATTGATGGATGGGACTCAGCTTCAAACACATAGCATTGCACACAGGAAGTGAAAATATAATCTCACAAATTATACTTGCCCAACAAAACCATTTCCAAGTTGCTTATTTTGTATGCTTTTCTATTTGTAATCTGGTCTATCCATGGCACAATTCAAAGCCAAAGACAGACAACGACAAAGTGTGCTTCCATCATAACCACAACAATCTCTGAGAAACCAACAAAAAGCTATCACAACATGGATAAGGGCAACCCAATCATCAACAAAGGTGAACAAAAAATAGGTGGCAACTGATCATATCCTACTCACTTAGCTTTCCAATCAATTACAGAATATGAACACTGAAATAGAGGTAGCATAAATGAAGTTTCTACGCTAAGAAGTATATAGAGAATGATGGTCGTGGTAAGGACAAATCACGAAGAAACTCTTCAACATGTGAAAATGGTTAAGCAGTATATTACATGGAAATTAGGCCCAAACGCTTTCATCTCAAAGGTATAACTGTTGTCCAAAACATTGGAATCTGCCAAAGTTTCAGAGATTATCAGATTATCTTACTCAATTATCAGCAAAGGTGTATAAACTATTTTGAATATTTGAATATTTTGAATATTTCGTTCTCTCAATGGTGTATAAACTATTTTGAATATTTCATTCTCTCTCTTGGATGTTCTTTTCATGCTCTAAATCTGCAATTTTTGCATTTTTTTTATCATAAAACAGATTTAGAAGTAGAAAGACAGCCTTAATCTTGTTCTCTCTTAGCATATAATCAATTGGTAATCACAAGTACAAATTGCACCATTGGTTTATGCTAATTATCTTCACTCTTTACGCCCTAAAGTAGCTTAAAGTGGTTCTAACCTCTTTGAAGTTGTATTTGTTCGTTGATAGATATAAATGCAAATCTGAAGTTGCTAATATTGTTTATTTTACATATCAGATTTGGCACACACATCAACTAACTCCTAACTCTCTCTTTCAAGTGGATATACTTGTGGTTCATGCTATTGTTTCTAGTTGTATATCTTCAAGGCATTTAATCACTTATTGGAATCCTTGTGCATGGTCTTGTTACATATATTGTGGATTCATTAAACTAAACTAAATCATATGTTTGGATGGTTTTAATTCACTTGAAGAGGTTTATTTATTCAAATAGGAATACCCCCCGTGGTTTCTAGGAGCTGGCCTAAAGTGAAGGGGAAAATGTATTGAGGTGATAGTGGTGCACTTCCCATTTTGTTGCCCCAATTAACACTTGTGTTGGGACTTTTCACGAGGGTGCTAGTTCAGGTGGTAACATGAGGCATATATGTTAAAGTTAAAAAGCACATCCTTTTAATAATGGGGTCACCCCGTTTATTAATTCATACATTGGATTATTTATGCTATGGCTTAAAAAGATGATGACATCATGGCACATGAGAAGGGTCACCCTCTTTCATTTACCTCATACATCCACTTACAAATTTGTCATACAATGGCTCAAAGAGGGAAATGATGTCATATATAAAAGGGGTCGCCCCGTTCCTTGTTTTATATAGCATATGATATAGTTTGGTTATAAGCTATGAGAGGAGGATGCCATGACATCATCACATATTAATATTTTATGGGGTCATCGTCTATCTTCTTGGCCATGGTGCATCATCAACTTAAAGTTAAAGATTGTGTGCTACCATTCTAAGCTGCATTTTCACTATCAATGGGACTGAAGAATACATTAAGTATGAATACAATTGGGAGTGCAAGTGGATCTCCTAGAGAATGCCGAAAGTAACATAAAGAAAGAAAGAAACCTGCAGTAGTATCGCCTCAAAATACATGTATATGATCGTGACAAAGGAACAACGATACATAATGCTAAGTGAGTTTGTCCAAGACTGGAAAACTGGACAACTCAAGAGTCAGTCAAGAGAGTGAGAGTGAGAGAGAGATCTGACGATGGGGCTAATGATATCAAGGTCTCCCGGGTTTGATGGCTGGAGGTGAGGGGGGAAAATAGGGCACTGGCTCGCAGTCGGAGTCCACTGGAACCATCGGGGGGTCCGAATGTATGATCCTGGGGGGGTGTAAGAGCGGGGGATACTCCTAGCATCCAAGGTTGAAGGGAAGAAACTCTAGATAGATCTCTGGCTGCTCCTCTGGAGCTAGGAGGTAATCTAACGGACGAGAGGTGCCCTGCTTTGGATCCTTCTGGAGCTGATCTCTCTAACTCTTTGAGGATGTATGGATTGGCATATGGTTCAACATCTCTAAATCGATCTCATTGATATTGGTTGGTCTCCTAGAGGGGGAGGTTGAGGAGAGACATGAGGTCTCACTAATCTACTATCTGGTGCACTCCAAGACTCTGCTCGCCTCTTGTTGCTCCGATCTAATGGATCAACATGAAAGTATGAGGTGATCATCCTAGTCCCAAGGCGTGGCATATCATGCAGGAACTATGATATGTGGCTGAAGATCACCTTGATGAAGAGGGCTAGGCACCTTTGGTCATGGTACCGGAAGAAAGTAGAGAGGGAACCCCCTGAGTCCCTATAGAGGCAGTGATATTGTCCTCTGATTTCATAGTATAGGGGGAACCATAAAATGAGGCGCATCTCTGTCTCAGGCTCCTTAAGGTGGAACATCTGACATATCCTATTAGCTCGTGGTATATGGTGGTCCATCTCAATACGGAGTCGATGAGAACCGACCCGGAGCTGTCCCAAAGGGATCTTGAATGAATGCATCTAGTGCCTATGCGTATATGGGGGGTGGATGACGATGCTTTCCCGTAGCTCTAAAAAGTGCTCTAAGTAGAAGGACATCTTCGAGCCTAGGCTCGTCGGAGGCGAGGTCCAAGTGAATTGAATGTACAATCTGTAGATGTCCTTTCTGATAGCATGATTTAGTACCTGTCTAATCGGCAAGAGATGGCGTGATGCATCAAGGGAGAAACTGAACTGGGGAAGGCATTCTGGGGAGATGGTCATTGACTAGAGAAGTCGAGACGCCTCTGAGAACCAACCTTGTGCACAACTTGAGGGGGGATCCGAAGCGAGAGCCTCTGAGGAGAAAAGTGCAGGGCAGGGGTACCTCTCTCTCCAGTTGGTAGAGTCTCTGAAAAACCTAACTCCATGGAGGAAAGAGACAAAGCGAAAATGACCTCAAGGCAGAATGGGTGGACACCGAACTTTGCTTTGTTGAAATTTTGGTATGCTCGTTTAACCATAGATAATGTCACATCATTGTCACCCAACCATAGGCATTCACATATGCCACCCCCGAGCACACTAACCTTTACTTAGAATAATTTCGGCAAGCCTACTCCATAACCAATAGATAAACCCTAGCTGCTAACTATAGCAATAACTCAAGACAAGTAGAGCGCTCCTTCTCCAAGGGTAGCACACAAGAGAGAGAGAGAGTCTCTATATCTACAGAACAAGTACCATACACAGCTGCAACAACTGCAACTGCACTACTCTCTCAAACTTGCGCCATACTTAGGAAGTGTTATCGCACAGTTTGTAGCTAGGTCAAATGGCTAGAAGGTATAGGCCAAACTGGCGTAACATGAACCTACCCCACCCAATGTCACCTCAATGGGGAGGTTCTTTCTATTTAGGGAGGTTAGCCCAGGGGAGACGTCCCCGGTAACCCGGGGTTTTGAAGAGGCCAAAGTATAAAGGTTAAAGCAGAAGTTCCTCCTCACAGGTTACCACCAAGGTCAGATAGTTCGGCTAATCAGCCAATAAAGAAGTGTATGCCCAAATGAAAACACCTGCTCGGAACAAGACAACAACAATACAATATATATGCAAGCTATAACTCAATGGGTTAGTACTTCATACGACTATCTAACATCAATATATAAGCAATTGAAACAATAGATATCAATGAGATCAATGTCAATTAATATAGCAATAGAAAAGTGTCAATTCATCAATAACTATTGAGATGATGTAGCCAACGATGTATCTAATCAATCTTTTACTCAATAAATGCCTTCAACTATCATCTGTTTGCTTATCATCAAAAGGTGCTGTGTCAAGATGGAATAACCAAGTATGACGTCAGCCTAGTTAGGGTTTCAAATTTAAAAGTTTTGAGAGGTTGTTTGAGCACTATCACTTCAACGTTGTGGCTCTAAGATCAGTGCCTAGGGGTAGATGGGGTCAATTAAGGAGAGGAAACAAAGTTGAAGGAATAAAGGCTAAGGACAAGAGGGAAGGGTTAGAGTGCTGCAATGGCAGGGCCCTAGAATCAAAACCCTAGGGGAAAGAGGCTCACTCCGGTGTTGCTTAAGCAAGGCCTCGTTCTCTTTCCTCCTTCCTTAGGTCAAACTTGGCAAAACGGCTAGCATAAAAGATAAGTTAAAACAAGAGAATGAGGTGAGGGAAAGTGTTGCAATGGCAAGGCTTTATCACCAAACCCTAGAAGATGGACGGCCCTAGGTGTAGA
>SNQJ01S0018039.1:5303-31205 GCA_010110895.2 Picea sitchensis | reverse complement strand
CTGTATCCTACAAATGTACCCTTTCTTCCTGAAGGTTCTAGTTTGGATCTCTTTTCTTTGGGTACATGAAGGTACACTGGACATCCAAATATTCTGAAGTGTCTGATCTCAGGCTTCACTTTGGTGAATGCTTCTTCTGGAGTAATGTTCTTCAGGATCTGATGAGGACTACAGTTTTGAACATATACTGCTGTCATACATGCTTGTGCCCATAGAGTCATGGGTAGACTTTGATCATGTATCATTGCTTTAGTTGCCTCAATGATAGTTTTGTACTTCCTTTCAGCAACCCCATTTTGTTGAGGGTTGTACAGAACTGTGAGCTCCCTAAAGAAACACACTAAAGAAACACACTTTACCTAAAGACACATTAGATCAAGTTGAACTTAACTAACTCCCTTGTGTCTAAATATTCCAACATCCCCCTTTAAGAACAACTTGGGATAGGATTGAAGGATTTACAAAGGTGACATAAGAGGAAAAAGGAGGAGGCATTAGCCTACCCTCCCTTAATGGAAACTTCTTGAACTCTTAACACTCCTCTTCCTGGAAAATACTAGTTTGCTTCGTTAAGGACTCTGTTTAGCATGATTAATTCCAATATAAATCATGAAGGTTTTCTTTGTGAGTGGTATGGATTTTGATGATCCCCAGATCAACATTAACGAGAGGTATTGTGATGATCTATTGTGATGATTTTTGGATGTAAGGCCTTCTTTGTGGCCCCTCTTTCAACTTAAGGCGGNATAAATCATGAAGGTTTTCTTTGTGAGTGGTATGGATTTTGATGATCCCCAGATCAACATTAACGAGAGGTATTGTGATGATCTATTGTGATGATTTTTGGATGTAAGGCCTTCTTTGTGGCCCCTCTTTCAACTTAAGGCGGTTTGTTGAGATTATACTAATCTTCCCTTGGGGCTTCATGTCGATCCTCTATTTGAGGTATCGATGGCTTTATTGAGCCTACATATGGGTACTTAACCCATTGTATTGCAGTGTTCGACGGGGACACGTCCCCCACGTTTCCCACGTCCCCAGGATGTGGGGATTCCTGGGGGGAAGTTANTTAAAACACAATTAAATTTTAAAAATTAAAACTTAAAACACAATTAATAACTTATAAGTTATCATATGCCATCTTATAACTTATATGAGAGTGACTCTGATGCAGAGACAGATAGGTGCATTTCCTTTGATGGTCCTGACTCCTGATGGCTTCATGTAGGAGATAGATGTAGAGGACCGGTCAATGAGATTGACTCCATGATGGTCATTTTAAAATTTATTTTCAATGGTTATTGTTTTTTCAGTTTTAACTTTTTTGTCTTGACTCTAGATACTGATGACCTCAAACCTTGACTCGTCACTCTTTACTATTTTAAATTTTTGAGTTTGAGTAATTCCAATTTACTATTTCAGACTTTAGTATTTTGCTTAGTATTAATTAATTAGATTCTAGAATGATGAATTTAATTTTTAAATCAATGTATCAATATTTATTATTTTACTATTTTTATTTCAACTTTCATTTATGATTTATGAATCAATGTATTTCATTACTGGATTTGAATTTTGAATCATGTTTAATAGTTTATATCTTTTACAAATTTGAATTTTCAATTTACTAATTTAGTAGTATTTAATATTTTAGTATTTACCGATGAATTTGCAAGGGATGAACATTAGATTGTTATTGTTGAGATTTTATCATTATTATTATAATTTTTAAAATTTTATATTTATATTTTTTATATTATATATGTGATGTCCACCCGTCTCCCATTTCCCTAAAATCCCTAAAATTTGGGGGTAATTCCACATGTCCCCCTTGTACGTCTCCCCGCACCCACGCCCCCCTGTCCCGGAGACTTGGTGGAACATTGTTGTATTGTACTTATCTATGTTTGACTAGGTCGGCCTACTCGCCCTCTTGGGGCTAGCGCTTTAAACCCTAATGGAGGCTTAGGTGTATAAATATACTACCCTCTTCTCTTAGGTACTTGTGTTTGGACAGCAATCTTCTTTCTTTGGTGTTGGATTTATCTTTCAAGCACCCTCTTCTCTTAGGTACTTGTGTTTAGACAGCAATCTTCTTTCTTTGGTGTTGGATTTATCTTTCAAGCACATGGTATGGGTTCATCTCTATTGTGATCATTATTGAAGTGCTGTTGTATTTTTCTGCTCTACTGGATCAGGGTTTATTGAAGATTACACTATAGATCCACTGTCTTATGATCTGAACATACTCTAACTGGTCATTTGCAACCATATAACCAAGCTTAATGTCCAACACCATATGTTTTCAAGTGTGATGGCTGATAAAATGCAAGTCCTGAATGATGCAATGGGTGCATGTTGATTTGACAAATTCAAGTGATGTTTCAATTGTATTGTTATTAATGATATTTTTTCTGCAGGGATCTGATTCAATATCGAGTGCTCAGTTTTTTGACCGCGATGAGGTGAACTCCAATGCTTCAACCCTTGATCTTACTGCTAGTGAATTAGTATCAAGGATGTCTTTGCAGGTATCTTCTATTGACAATTTTCTTGAGGCCTATTGATTTTAATATTCTTTAGCAATTTTGTTAGTCCAAGCTGTGCAGTGAAATATGCTAGATTCTTGTTTTCATTCCTGAAGATTGTTGATTTTAATATTATTCTACTTTGATAATCCAAGCCGTACAATTAATACACTAAATTCCTGTTTTCATTGCTGAAGATCGTTGAGAATATGCCAAAAAAATCTTGCATATTTGGAAGCAAGTAGTTAGAGAGTATTACTGAATTGTCTATTTAATTCACAAAGTTTTTTTTTATCAAAATGCTTTATTGTTCAACCAAGCAACTTGCTTTTTATTAAAAGTGGTGAACTTTGAAGCTTTGCTGTCCTTTTTTTTTCCGAGGTTTGCATTCTATTTCCTGTTTCATGCGTATAATTTGTTCTCTTTAAATTTCCATTCTCCTTGTTTTTGGATTTCTCTCTTTTGTGGGATGTTCTTGATCTTCATTCTTGGAAGTTTGAAAACAAACAATTACAAAGACAAAAAATCATAATATTTGCAAGATAAGTGTCTGTTTGGTTTGCACTTTTATTTTACTATTCATCAGAAAGTTACATGTTTAACATCTGATGAATATCCGTGATGTTAGGACATTGAATGTATTGTCAAAAAATTCATAATCTCATATTTTTTGAAATTCTATATTCAATCCCTTTTCCCATGTTTATTGTAGTGCTCTAGCCTGTCTATAACATCCTTTTGGTCCAGCCTATTATATAAGTAATGCCTGGATCGAATTCAAGGGCCGTTCACCTCATGTGATAGTGTAATTAAGGAGAATAGTGTCCAACAATTCTTTGCTAACATATTGTATAAATTATTGCCCCAACCCCCAAATCGTTCCCTTTAAATTTCCATTCTCCTTGTTTTCGGATTTCTTTCTCTTTTGTGGGATGTTCTTGATCTTCATTCTTGGAAGTTTGAAAACAAACAATTACAAAGACGAAAAATCATAATATTGCAAGATGAGTGTTTGTTTGGTTTGCACTTTTATTTTGCTGTTCATCAGAAAGTTACATGTTTAACATCTCTGATGAATATCCGTGATGTTAGGACATTGAATGTATTGTCAAAAAATTGATAATCTCATATTTTTTGAAATTCCATATTCAATTCTTTTTCCCATGTTTATTGTAGTGCTCTAGCCCGTCTATAACATCCTTTTGGTCCAGCCTATTATATGAGTAATGCTGGGATCGAATTCAAGGGCCGTTCACCTCATGTGACAGCGTAATTAAGGAGAATAGTGTCCAACAATTCCTTGCTAGCAACATATTGTATAAATTATTGTCCCAACCCCCAAATCGTTCCCTTCTCTCTTCGTTTATATGGCAAGCTAGGAATGTCTGTATTTAGGGGAATCGAGATCTCAGAAGAAAGAATTTGGACAACAAGTTTATCGGCTATAGCAGAATCTTTAAAATCTAGATCTATAGAACATTCTTGGTTTACACAATGATACCAAGATTTAACAACACCAAAGGAAAAGAAGTATAGGGTTGATCACAGCTAGACTTTTCTATTGAGAATGATGGGAATTAATTTTTGGATCACACAAAAGTGACCTAGGTGAAGCTGGGTTTGGGGGAATGATTGGAACAGTTCAAGGTAGGCTATAATGCAATGAACAACCAAGCAAAAATGTGATGCATCTGTTGAACACACCACCCACACTAAGAGGGGGGGGTGAATTAGTGTGTGGACTTTTCTTACTTTTCTTCTTCTCACAAGTTACCAGATAAAACATATTTGAACAGATTAATTACAATCAAATCATAATCACAATGGACACAGAAGATACCAGATGTTTGTATATAATTTATATGAATATATTTGAATGTAATACTAAGGATTTTCCCAGCACCAACTAATTTGTTTCAGCACCAACTGAAGTAAGGAGCACGAACTCCTCGGAGAGCACCAACTCTCAAGCAAGACCCAGCTTGCTGATAGAACACCGTCTATCCAACTAGAGTTCAACCAACTCTAGTAGCAGTGATTCATTAATGAATCAATTCTGTTTCATGATCATAGGTATACAATCAACGCTCATCACTGCACTTCATCCTCTGTCGGAAATTCGCGTCTTCTTCGCTTTATCTTTCCTTTGATATCCGTGCCTTCTTCACTTCGTCTTTCCTCTAATATTCGCGGCTTCTTCCACTTCTTCTTCTCTCTGATATTCACACGGACCTTAGGTCCGTATCCCCTTCATTTTCCTGTAGGCCGCTCTTTCTCAACGAGCCTATCTTTTCACCAGCCCTTCTACTTCTTGCACACAACGCACTATACCAAGTGAACCAATCATGGTTGTATTTATACTTTCTTATGCTCAAAACTTGTTTAAGTTATTGAGCCGACCTGTGCAATAACGAACTTGTTCATTAACAACTTTGGGAGAACCAGAGATCATCGTTTCGGGTCTTCATCGTTAAACCTGACATCCCCTTTTCTTTCATAAATCGATCACATGATGGATCGATTTCCTTCGTCTCTGTGATAACAGAAATAGGCGCTTCCTTCAAACCATGTTCATATGATCATGGGCGTAGAACCACAGGCTTATCAAATAAGCTTCGCATTCTATTCTTCCCTTTAAATCTCTTTATCATATGACCAAAGGCGTTGACCAGACACTAGGCGAGACGAGCTCTTGAGCGTTTATCGATTCAATGGTCACGATTCAATCTCCGATGAGATGGACGATTGTTGTAACTTCGACACTTCGCCCTTCAGAACTTTTGGGCTTGAAACCTTTCAAATCTCCCGAAGCAGATTTTGCCGAACAGATTAGACGATTCTCATTATATCACGGAACCAGATCAATGGTCATATTCGATCCTTACATCTATCCTTCATTGCTTAATCCAACGGCCAGGACTTAATCAAGCAATGAGATGGATGACCACCTTTTACTCCAGGACTTTGTCTATTATGCTTACGCTATCCTTCCACTGTATTTTGATCAACGGTTGAGAATGCAACCAAACATCAGATCGACGGTCGAGATCTCCTTTGGGTCTCCGGACTTCGGAGATTTAGAGTCTCAACCCCTTCTTTCCTCCGTACGTCAATCTTTCGGAGCTGACAAAACCGCTGACACGTGTCCCTCTTGGATTAACGGTTGAGATCTCCTTCGAGTCTCCGGACTTCGAAGATTTCAAATCTCAACCCCTTCTTTCCTCCAGAGTGATCACCTACTGTGGTAAGTCATGATATGGTGGAGACCGCTTGCTGTAGGTTAACATTTCCACTTCCACTCTCTTTCCACTATAGTAGATCGACGGATGAGACTACTCTCGAAGTGATCTTCAGATTGGACATCTCGTGTCCACTTCGGGACTTTGGCATTCGGGACTTTGGGCGAGTGATGGTGGTAAAATTCCCGAAGCAAAACTCCCGGAGTGACGTAACTTACTAGCGTCACTTGATGACGTGTCACGAGCCGAGCAGCTGCCACGTGTCACTTAGTTTCGTGATTTGCATGTACCTGAAATGTCGATTCAACTTGACACTTGTCGTTCTCTGACTGTGCCACGTGTCCTTGCTGACATAGACTGCTGACGTGGTCTGTCACAGTTTCTTGCTGACGTCGACGTAGATCTCCTGATGTGACACATGTTCATCTCCTTGATCTAACGGTCAGGATAGTATCCGAAGAGTATCTTAGATCGACGACTGAGAGTAACTTCGGAACTTCGTCCTTCGGGACTTTGGGACTTTTAACATTTCTTGGTGGTGAAACTCCCGAAGTAATTCTCCCGTAGTGACGTAACTTGCTTACGTCACTTGTTGACATGGCACGAGCCAATTTCCTCTTGACGCTTGTCATCATTTGATTATGCCATGTGTTTTTGTTGATGTGGTCTGCTTACATGGTCTGCCACATGTCCTTGTAGACGTGGTCTTCTGACGTGGTCTGCTGACCAACAACCCTGATCCAACAGTCATCGTATATCCTCCAGATCCGATGGTCCTTATTTATTTTGGATTTCCGGGCTTCGGGTATTTCGAATCTCAAACTGAATTCTTGAGGTGAGATTTCTCCGAGCGTAACATCCTCGCAACTTTAGATCTGAAACGAATTCTGTTTGTTGATCAGGATCTTAGATTGACGACTCGATCTTTCTGCGATGTAGTTGTGCTAGCTTAACCTATCCTTCCACTTAGAATGATCCAACGACTGACGAAAATTCGCACAAATGAGATCTCCGATCTTATCTCGCTTATCCTATCCTTCCACTCGAAAATGATCCGATGGCTGACAGGAATTTGGGTTTGATCCGACGACTGGAGGGTATTCGGTTAATCGAACTCTCAACCCTTTTACCTCGCTTATCTTGTCCTTCCACTCGAAAATGATCCAACGGTCGTGAAGACACTCGAAGCAGATCCACGATCAAGGATGATTGCGGAACCACCACTTGTGAGTGATTTAACTCGTCACCCAAACTCCGCAATTGGAAGTTGTGCGTTGTTGGTGAGTCAGCCACAATTGTCGATCTTCGAAGCTATAAGATCGGGCGGTCCTGACTAATTGCGGGATTGGAACAAGCGTGATATTTAATTCTCGTTTTGATTTTTGCAATTCACCTCTGCTGTTGATCTAGCGATTGCGCATCCGATGGTCACGACTTAATTTGACTTAAACTCATTGTTTGTTGGATTAACCGCAATCGTAGTTCTTTGAAGCTATGAGATCTGACGATCTAGACAGATTGTGGCATTGTAACTGGCGAGTAGTTTAATTCTGCTTTCACTCCCCGCAATTCATCCTTGCCGTTGATCTGGCTTGTAGATCCGACGGTCTTGATTTGATCTGAGTTTTATCACGCCCTCTCTTCTGAGCTTTTGATCTTCATTCGTTAACTCTCCTGAGCTTTAATCTCTGTTTGACATCAGTCATTATATACTGTTTGATTGGTCGTCCAACGTTTCTTCTGAAATTCATTGCGCCATCTCTTCTAAGCTTTGATCTTTATGTGTTTGCTAACCCTCCTGAGCTTTTATCATAGGAACATTGTTGATCCTATCGTGATCAACAATAATCACAAATTGCTTCATACTGTTTGCTTCTTCTGATATACAGTGCAATGCGCTTTTCCTTTTGAGCTTTGATCTTCATACTGTTCGCTTCTCCTCCTGAGCTTGCACTTTCGATCTTTGCATACTGTTTGACATCTTCTGCTAACTCATATATTGTTGACATCAATGACAATCTCATCTCTTGTAGTTCATCATTAACACCAGATCATCACATCAATTGTTGACATCAATGACAATATGTCCAACAACATCATCATGGGTTTGCAATTAGCATTACATGATGATATTAGGCACTTGTAGGTAGAACACAAGTCAAAACTAGTTATATATATGTTGTTGTTATGTTCTCATCAACAGTAATCTTTAGTAAACTTGAGTAGTCCATTGAGTATGGGCTTCAAAATGATATGCAGGGAGCAAATAGAGAGGAGAAATATGGGCACAAGTTCAGCGATATGTGCACACATGGAAACAATCACATATAACAACAAAAAATAGTATGCCCTCATCACTATTATAAGAAATATCTATAGAGATTCCAGTGTGCAGTCTAACTGCAAGTTGTGAGGTGATTGAATCTGTATTAATGTTGAAACCTGTGTTCAAAACCTTTTGAGTTGGGTGTGGATAAAGTTAGGTACAAGACTTGGGTGATTTTGACAGTATAGGAATGCCTTTTATAGTGTGATTGCTTAGCCAAAGCACATCTATAAATTACTATAAGTAGTGTTTAAAAAAAACATGTATGGAGGTTCAAGTCTTCATGGACTCAAAGGAGCTACATAACCCATGGTAAGACATAGCGAGAATTGTTAGAATTTTAAGGGCAAACTAGGAACAAAAATATCCTTTTAATTTTCTTCACTACTGTAGTTTTGGATCAGCAATATATTCACAAATTCCGATGTAAACCAATAACAGAAATAATACAATGGATCTGAACACTACCTTAACAAAAACAAAGAACAGATCTGAACATTACTTCAGCAAAAACAAAGAACAGATTTACCTGAAGAGCTTGCTGTTATCCTCTTTTCTGTATGCTCAGAAAAAGCTATAAAAGTCATGGATCAAACCCTCAGGGGTAGATCTCATCATGGACTTTCAGACAAACTTGCCAAGAAGAACTTTAGGGTGAAAACAGAAAACTAAACAGTAGCCAATCATCAAGCTAAAAACAGGACACTACTGTCTAGCTTAGTGGCCGAAGGAGAGGCCACTAGCAGCCCTAAAAATGTCCAAAAAATACCGATCTGCTACAGAAAATAGATAACGGTCCTAAGGCTGCCCTATCAAATCCTGTTCAAGGTACTAACTTCTGTAGGTAAGGCAACATACAGATAGCACCAGCAAGGAGAAGGAAACTACAGAGGTGGCACCATCAACAGATGGAGAGGGCTGTATCAGCAAGAAGAGAAGCAGCAAAAACGGACAGCAGCAAAGAGGGAAAACCCCAAACCCAAACAGCAAGTAGAAGTGACCTGTGGCAGGCTGAGAGAACCCTTTGGGGGGTAGCGGCAGCAGCAGCAAGGAGAAGGGGAAAACCCCAAACAGCAATTAGAAGATATATGCGGCTGGCTGAGAGAAGAGAGAAGGGGGCTGCAGCCCTAAACCAGTAAGACGATCAGTCCAAGGAGAGAGACGCACACTAAACCAAACCAAGGAGGGAGCCACAGCTTTAAACCAGCAATCAAGGAGGGAGCCACAGCTCAATTTCAGACCAAGAAAAAACTTTGGAGGGAGAAGAATGAATGTGTAAGTGAGAGGAGAGGTCCCTCCCTTTTATGGTTTAGGTAGGTAGATTAGGGTTAGGTTAAAACCCAATAATTAAACAAAAATAAAATAATCAAATTAAAATAATTAAAATTTAATTCATAAAATATTAATTAGAATAGTCAACAAGTCAAGGTGGCTAGCAAAGACTCAAACCACATAAACAAAAGGAGGGCGTAACCCGAGCAAGGGTTTACAACAGTAACAAGACAAAGTCAAAGGGGGTTCTTCAATGGCAAAATGTCCACATAAGTCTCATGATATAACTTATAAGCTTTTATCATCCCAGCATAAGAGGAAGGTCAATGATGTGATCATGTTCTTCTTCTTAACTGCTCCTAGGTCTCATGGACCATCCCGGGAGAGAAGAAGATCACACATCATCTCGGCTTGATACTTAACCAAGAAACTGCCTGGTCCAAGACTAAGATACCCCAAAACGCAGCTGGGGGCCCTAGATAACAACTAGGGTCTTATCCACCAAGGTACACAACCAAGGATCAATCCAAGCGCTGAGCAAAGATTCCATGGAACACATCCAGGGGCCCTAGAACACATCTAAGGGACTTATCCACCAAGGTACATGTTATCCCTGATTTCTAGGGATAACTAGGAGATCATGTCTTGAGGCCCACAGGTCCTAGACATGGAGTACCGAGAGCAGGATTGACCTGAGGCGAGTTGACGAGCATACTTTGGAGGCCCATCTTTCTTCTCTTTCATCGGACTTGTCTTGTCAACACCAGTAACATCCATCACCTTCGGCTTAAGACTTGTTTTGGAGAAGACTCTTATCCCACATGAGGTAGTTGGTCCGGTATCATGGTATGTGTCATTTTGATCATTATGACCTTTAGATATATGCATCAAATTCCTTTTATTCGATGGCCCTTGGATCTTACATTAACCCACTTGACCATGGTTGGGGGATTGATGAGGGTACCCTAGCTTGTACCCATAGGTTTGGTTTGCCACGAGGATTACGAAGGGCATTGTCGCTCCATCATGTCATCGCACACATCTTATCTCCCACTCATCACGCCCCATTCCTAGTGAGGGCATTAGGATGATCTGTTTATTGAGTTACTACCATCTCGTGGGAAGAAGGGGCTGAGCCTAGAAGGTAAAGCGGTGGTAAAAGTTAAAATCCATAAAAATGAAACCTAGGGATGCCTTGCCCAAGGGATCCCCGAGAAGGCTTTAAAAGGCCTCTTAGCAAGAAATAAGAAGGACCCGAAAAAATAGCAAAATGAAGACGCCAAGAGGATGGGGGTTCTCATCGCGAGCCAACCTATTATGTTCATGGAGTGCCTACTTGTTATATGACATTGCCATTATCAGTTTACTGCATGCATGGCGATTGACCTTTGGTTGCATGGCCAGGGGAAGGGGGTCTCATCACGGTGACCTTATCATCTCGTGAAAGTATTTGTGGGTAACAGCATTACGACTCTAGTCACCACACCAAGGCGATGTCCTCTAGTTAGACCTTGAAATAAAGATAATAAGAAAAAACAATAAAGAAAAGAAAGAATTGAGGCAATAAGGACTTGGAAAGAATTGCATTCATGTGATTACAACTAGCCTTCTACAAAGGCACTCCCACAGTTAATATTGTACACCTGTCTTTCACTCTGCGGTATGTACGGACATCCTTGACCACATCACCCTCGTTTACATGGCTTGGATGACCTCTGGAAACTTTCCTTTTCTTATGGATCTTGGCCCAATAAAATTATTTTTGTCTTTTTCTTGACTTTGTATTATAGGTCATTGTAATATCTTTGAGCTATTGAATGATATCGGGGTTTTATGCATGTATTTGATAAAATTAATGATGAAATATGATTGACATTGCTATGATCCTTGTGGTGATGAGCCCATGGAGGGGCAAAGTTTTTGATGTCCAAGACCATGCCCGTGAGACGGTACCCGGTGGACGGTACAGCCGGAGATGATTAGTTCGGACGTCCGTGGGGTTGAAGAGCCCATCGGATAGTTGCTGGGACCCCATCAGGGGCGGAGGCAGGACAATGATTGGTTGAGCCTTGCACATGAGAAGAAGAAGGGCGTTCCACCGAGGACACTTTGGCAAAGCCCGGCCCAGGGGGGTTGACCCACTTGAGATGGAACGTTTTCCTTTTGATGACTAGGACGTCACCCATGAGGTTCATGATGTCATCCTTTATTCATGAGTGTTTTGGCAGATGGATAGGGCAATTGGCGTGTGTGGCATCTTGGAGGAGCCGTAAAAGGGCTAATGTCTGACTTTGGATGTTGGACTAGCCCAAAGGGCCAACGTCTCCCTCAAAGGGGGCTTGACGTCTCACCTTTGCTCATTTATGTCTTCTACTTAGCAGTTAATGTAAAAGCAGTATGATTTTTGGTTTGTTGCCTTGTTGGCTATTTTAATGACCTAATTTTAATTAAGATCATGATACACTATATATTGAGTGTTTTCCCTCATTTTGGATATAACACAACTCACTCTCTTGTGAAAATTCGATTTTTGCAACCTACTTGGGTATTTGGTCTTCTAAAGTGAGGTGCACTTGTTGATGGAAGGATTTTCTTGGCATGTTTGGCATTTCTCTCTTGAAGGAAGGTTTACAACTAGGGTTTTGCATATGCTTTTTCATCATGATATGTAAGTGTTTTCTTGCAAAACTTCTTAATTAAAGATAGTTGTAGGTTATAATTCTTACATTTACTTATAAATTTGCTGATTTTTAAAACCCTAGGTGACAAGCACACAAGTAGGTCCTTGTCTCATGTCCCCTTAGAAAGAATTTTCCAGCCATTGAAGAAGGAAGAAAAGGCCTAGCGCTCTTCTCACTTCTTCCCTTAAGCTAGCTTTGATTTTTAAAGGTTAAAGGAGGGTGACATCCAGGCCTGGGTTATCTACACCTAGGGCGATCCATCTCTAGGGTTTTTAGTGATAGAGCCTTGCCATTGCAACCTCTTCCTCACCTAATCCTCTTGTTTTACCTCTTCTCAATTGCTATCCGTTTTGCCAGAAGTTTGACCTAAGGAAGTAGGAAAGAGCACGAGGCCTTAGCAGCTTAACAGGAGTGAGCCTCTTTCCCCTAGGGTTGATTCTAGGGCCACCGCCATTGCGACACTCTAGAACCCTTCCCTCTTGTCCATAGCCTTCATCCTTCAACTTTGTGTCCTCTCCTTATTTGACTCCATCTACCCCTTAGGCAACGATCTTAGACACCTAGCGATTTTGAAGTGGTAGTGCTCAAACCAACTCTCAAAACTTTTAAAGTCTGAAACCCTAACTAACAAAGCTAACCCTAGCAGGTCGGCGTCACACTTGGTTATTCCATCTTGACACAACAACTTTTGATGATAAGCAATTAGATGATAGTTAAGCATTCATTGAGTAAAGGATTGGTTAGATACATTGTTGGTCGCATCATCTCAATAGTTATTGATGAATTGATATTTTCAATTGCTATATTGACAACGTTGATCTCATTAATATCTGTTGTTTCATTGCTTATATATTATTGTTAGATAGCCACATGAAATACTAACCCACTGAATCATAGCATGCATATATTTTTGCTCTTTTGTCTTGTTCCGGGCCGGTGTTCTCATCTGGGCATACACTTTATTTATTGGTTGATTAGCTAGGACTTCGACCTTGGTGGTAACTTGTGAGGAGGAACTTTCCTTGTCTTTATACTTCAACCTCTTCAAAACCCAGGTTACCGGGGGACGTCTCCCTTAGGTTAACCACCCTAAATAGAAAGAACCTCCCATTTGTGGTGACATTGGGTGGGGAAAGGTTCTGATACATGATTTGACCTATATCCTTTAACCTTTTGACCTAGCTACAAGCGTGCGATAACATTTTACCACCATTAGGGGAACATTGAGTCAATCTTCCTCAGCGACAAATCTTTTGGTAAGACTTGCCTCCTTAGACCTTTTCTTACAAACACTGGCGACTCCACTAGGGTGTTATTCCCCTTTTCTTTGATAGTTTAAAGAAAATTATCGCGACTCCATTGATGCCGAAGCCAACTATGACTTCACAATGGGATCAGGAACTACAAACCTTTGGACATGAGTAAAATCGCGGGATATCCCAGAAAAATGCCTCTCTTATAAGAATTGTCTCCCTAGATTCTTTGGCATCCGTGGAGAAAGTCTCGATTATCACATGAGAAAATTTTGGGAATTCTTTAAATACCGCCACATTAGGTGGCAATATTTGAGACTTGGTGATGAAACTTCCTTCTCCGCCTCTCTGCGGAGGGCTAAGAAATGGTATGATAATCTTCTAACTTTGCCCGGCCATCACATCCTGAGCCATTTAAATCTTCCTTGAGAAGTGGGCTATGAAATTGGAAGATGTAATCATTGTTTAAAAAGAACTTGAATGCATAAAACAAGCGAGAGGTGTTGTGACGCCAAAGTTTTGGGGCTTGGTTCCGAAAGTTGCTTTACCAGATTCCTGAAAGATATCGTCCTAAAGACAAGTACCTGATTTATCTCTATACTAATGGACTTCAAAGGCATTTGAGCTTCCTCCTAAATAGAAAGAATCCAAAAACACTTCTGAAGCTCACAACATAGCCATCAAATCGAAAAGAATCTCTTCTTGTCCAAAACCAATGCCATGGACACTCTCAACATGATAAAGAGCTTCGTTGTCCTTGAAACCCTTGTTGAAGATCCACAAGAGAGAAGGGGAAAAGTTTTTTGACCAGTAGAATGAGGATGTAACTAAGGAGCAAGAACCTAAGCAAGATGATGAAGTTTCCACAATCGCTCCTCCCACTGACGAAGATCATTCAAGAACCTGTCTCTCCTGTGCGGCAAAGCAAAGATGAGGTTAGTTGCTTTCCTTTTTAGGATCCACGATGACACCTTGTTGCATGATTGAGATAGAAGAACAAAGGGGTAATTCCACGAGGATGGAACCACAGCATCTTTGAAGACACAAAAGTCCTTGAAGATCATGCACAAGAAGAAACACTAAGTTACCCTCACTCCCCTAGTTTTTGACAATGCTTTACTTTATGATGAAGGAAATGAGGAGGAGGAGAATGAATGTTCAAATGTTTCAAACCCCACATGTTATGACACAAATAGTGATATTGTTATTAACATTGATGAGTTCATACATGTTGGGAGATGTGGGTGGGATATAATTGGTTATGACGTGGATCCCATATATGACCGTCGAGAGTCATTTCCAGTTGTTGCCCTGCAATTGTCACAACAAATTACTTTTGACCGGGTGTAACAAAGAGTAGAGGTTTTTGCAGAGTACTCTCCAAAACCCAAGGATGACCCAATATCTTGTTCTCCTAATCATTTTCGGTCATACCTTGAGACTTTGATGGCTGCCATTCCCTCTGAGCGTTTGGGTTTATTTTATGAAGATGATCATCAATCACCGATTACTTTCAGGATTTTGATACAAGTGAAACATTGTTTTCTTAAAAAAGGATTCTCATGACTTCTCACTCCAACCACGGTACTACTTTCGCAGGTGCTTTTCCTTTCAGGGTGTAGTTGGGAGGTACATTTTTATGTTGAGCTTCCTCTTAGGCAAACCCTAGACTCAAAGAGTGGGTTGCATGCAAGTTTGAGTCAGTTATCCGGTTTTCAACCTTCCCTTGGTGGTTTTTCAGTCGTCTACTAGATCTTTGTCAATCCCTTCCTTAACTTCAAAGCGTGAGGATGCCCCAGGTAGCCATTAGTAGACCCTTTGGTCGATTTTTGGACCTTGCACTCCCTCAAGACCTTCTTTGAAGTGGATTAGTGTGTCTCGAGAGAGATGGACTCGGCGGAGTTTATCCCTCCACCGCCTCCATGAGAGTTAGACTTTGTGACTTGATGATTTGATGTGTCTCTAACCCATGTCATTTTTTGTGTTTGACTTTGTCAGCAATGCGGTTTACGATGAAGCACAAAGGGCGGGGTAATGGGACATTGTTGGATTGGCTTCATTGATTTATTTGACTATACCAAACATCTAGCCAAAGGTAAGTGTAGGTAGGTAGTTTGCTTTGCATTGTTGATTATTTTAGGTTTATATATGTCTATATATCTTGGGGTGGCATTACCACCCCATCGCTGTTCTTGATGCCTTCCACCGGAGTTGGTGGTCTGCTTGAGGGTTATGCGAGAGATCTTTGAGGTTCCTCATCGCTCTGGTGAGCACATGTCCACGAGTTGGAGCCGATGTTATCCTCGATTCCTAGGGATAGCTAGGAGATCAGTCTCAAGGCCCATAGGTCCCTACATAGGTCACCAGAGGCGGGGATTGACACGAGCATGGCCCTTGAGGGCCCATCTTTCTTCTCTTTCATTAGACTTGTCTTGTTAGCAACAACAACATCCATCACCTTCGGCGGACTTGTATCGAAGAGACTCTTGCTCCATGAGGTAGTGGTCCGAGGGTATCATGGTATGTGTGTCATTTTTGATCATTATGACCAGCGCCCCAGATATATGCATCAAATTCCTTTTATTCGGCGGCCCTTGGATCTTACATTAAACCCACTTGACCATGGTTGGAGTTGGTGAGGTATCGCAAGCTTGTGTACCCATAGGTTTTGGTTTGCCAGGGGATTTCACGAAGGGCCATCGTCCGCTCCCATCATGTCATCGCTTTTACATCTTATCTCCAACTCATCGCCCCATTCCCCTTGTCTGAGAATTAGGATGATCTGTTTGTGAGGTTACACCTTATCGTGTGGGAAGAAGAGGCTAAAAGGCCGATGAGGTAAAAGCAGTTGGTAAAGTTAAAAGCCATAAAATGAAACCTAGAAATGCCTCGCCCGAGGGGATCCCCCAGAAGGCAATAAAAGCCTCTCGACAAGAAAGAATAAGAGGGACTGAAGAAAAATAACAAAACAAGACCTATGAAGAGGATATGGGGTCTCATCCCGAGCCGACCTATTATGTTCATGGATGCGTACTTGATTATGACATTGCCATTATCACGGTTACCACGCCATGGCGGTGTTAACTGGTTGCATGGCCAGGGGAAGGGGGTCTCATCTTGAGTGACCTTATCCTCTTTGTGAAAGTATTTGTGGGTAACAGTGTCAGCTCTGGTCACCATGCCAATGTAGTGTCCTCTAGTTAGACCTCGAAATAAAATAAATAAGAAAAAACAATAAAGAAAGAAAAGAATAAAGGCAATAAAGGGCTTGGAAGAATTGCATCCATCACAAGTACAATTCGCCTTCTACAAAGACACCCACCCGGTTAATATTGTACACCCACGTCTTTCCCTCTACCGTTATGTTTGGATTTATCCCTTGACCACATCCTCGTTTGCCAAGCGGATGATACCCTGGGGGCTTTCCTTTTCTTATGGATGCCTTTGGCCCAATTAAAATATTTGTCTTTTCTTGACTTTGTATTGTGGAATCATTGTAATATCTTTGAGCTATTGAATGATATATCGGGGGTTTTATGCATGTATTTGATAAAATTAATGATGAAATATGATTGACATTGCTATGATCCACGTAGTGATGGGCCATGGAGGCGAAGTTTTTGATAATCTTGAGGGACCATATACCGATAGGGCGGAGTACCGGTTGGACGTGCATGGGGGAGATAATTAGCTCGGACCTCCATGGAAGAAGAGCCCATCGAGATGGTTCTTTGGGACCCCATTAGGAGGCGAGCGAGATAGTGATTGGTCGAGCCTTTGCACATGAGGAGAAGAAGAAGGGCGTTCCACCCAGGATACTTTGGATGAGCCCAACCCAAGGGGGTTGACCCGCCGGATGGAACGTTTTTCCTTTTGATGGCCAGGACATCACCCGGGAGGCTTAATACGTCTGTAGTGATGTGGCAATTTGATAGGATGGGTGGCAGTGTGTCGGCTTGGAGGAGCTTGGCGGGAAAGGGCTAGCGGTCGACTTTGGATGCGGACTAGCCCTAAAGGGGCTAACGTTTCCCTCAGTGGGGCTTGGCGTCTCACCTTTTGCTCATTTATGTCTTTTTGCCAGGTTAATGTAAAAACAATATGATTTTGGTTTGTAGCTTCTTGTCGGCTATTTTTAATGACCTAATTTTAATTAAAGGTCATGATACACTATATATTGAGGATGTTTTCCTCATTTGGATATAACACACAACTCACTCTCATATTGAGGTCTGATTTTCTTCCCTACTTATTATTATTTGGTCTTCTAAAGTGAGATTGCACTTGTTGATCAGGAGGATTTTCTTGGCATGTTTGACATTTCTCTTGAAAGGAAGGTTTACAACTAGGGTTTGCATATGCTTTTCATCATGATATGTAAGTGTTTTCTTGCAAAACTTCTTAGTGAATGGTTGTAGGTTTATAATTCTTGCATTTACTTATAAATTTGCTGATTTTAAAACCCTAGGTGACAAACACAAGTAGGTCCTTGTCTCATAATGTCCCCACCCACATAGAGAAATTTTCAGCCATTAAGGAAGGAAGAAAGAGCCTAGCCTTGCTACACTCTTCTCCTTCTTCCCTTAAGCTAACTTTGATTTTTAAAGGTTAAAGGGTGGCCTTCGAGGCCTAGGTTATCTACACCTAGGGCCGTCCATCTTCTAGGGTTTTGAGTGATAGAGCCTTGCATTGCAACACTCTCCCTCACTTAATCCTCTTGTTCTCTTCTCATTGCTAGCCGTTTTGCCAAGTTGGCCTAAAGAAGGAGGAAAGAACACAAGGCCTTGCTTAGAAACACGGGTGAGCCTCTTTCCCCTAGGGTTTGATTCTAGGGCCACATGATGCAACACTCTAGAACCCTTCCCTCTTGTCCTTAGCCTTCCATCCCTTCAACTGCGTCCTCTTCTTGTTGACTCCATCTACCCTTAGGCGCTAATCTTAGACACACAACGTTGAAATGGTAGTGCTCAAACCAACTCTCAAAACTTTAAATTGAAACCCTAACTAACAAAGCTAGCAAGTAACTAGGCTGACGTCACACACTTGGTTATTCCATCTTGGCGCAACAACTTTTGATGATAAGCAATTGGATGAAGATTGAAAGAATTTATTGAGTGAGATTGGTTAGATATATTGTTTGCTGCATCATCTAAATAGTTATTGATGAATTGATATTTTCCATTTGCTATATTGACAAAACATTAGTCTCATTAATATCTGTTGTTTCACATTGCTTATATATTATTGTGAGATAGTCACATGAAGTACTAAACCACTGAAATAGCTTGCACATATTCTTTTACTCTTGTCTTGTTTAGGGCAGGTGTTTTCAATAGGTCATACACTTCTTTTATTGGTTGTTTAGCTGTACTATCTGATCTTGGTGGTAACACGTGAGGAGGAACTTTTTGCCTTGTCCTTTATACTTCAGCATCTTCAAAACCCAGGTTAAGGGGCCGCCTCCCCTGGCTAACCTCCCTAAATGAAAAGAACCTCCCCATTGGTGACATTGGGTGGGGGCGGTTCCTGATGCATGGATTTGACTTCCATCCTTAAGCCTTTTGACCTAGCTTCCTGGCTGATAGATAGCGATTTTACAACCAAGGATCAATCCAAGCATCGAGGAAGGATTCCCTGGAACACAGGGCCTAGACCACATCTGAGGACTTATCCACCAAGGTACACAACCAGGGATCAATCCAAGCACCGAGCAGGATTCCCTGGAACACATCCAAAGGGCCCTAAAACATCTAGGGACTTATATAATCAAAGCTGCTTGGTCCTAACCAAGAACCCCAACAAACACACTAGGAAGTCCTCCACTAGAATTTTTCCATGACTCTAAGCGCTTGGTCCCAGACCAAGGAACCCCGGGAGTGTACTGTGGGCCTTAGATATCAACTAGGATCTTTGCCATCTCAGGAGAATGGCTCTTGTAGTTGCATTAATTTTAACAAGAATGACCATCTTCTGCTCTCACTTGTATCTTACATCCACTCATTGAGTAACTACAGTTGGGAAGTTGGATGGTTGTACTTGTTATCCGATATCTAGGGATAGCAGGAGATCATGTCTGAGGCCCACATGGTCCTAGACATAGATGCAAGGCGAGGGTGACTTGAGCATGGCCTTGGAGGGGCCCATCTTTCTTCTTCTCATTTGACTTGTCTGATTAGCGATGCGACATCCATCCTGCCGACTGGGCTTGCATCGAGAGAGGACTCTTGCTCCATGGGGTAATTGGTCAGAGGTATCATGAGTATGTCATATTTGATTGTTATAACCTTCTTATATGCATTGGGGTTCCTTTCATTTACGATGGCTGCTTGGATCTTACACTAATCCGCTTGTAGATTGATTGATTGGAGTGACTTAACAGGTATTCATGGGTGTAGTGGAAGCCACAAAGGGGGATTTGCAAAGCCATCGTCCGCTCCACTACATCTTATCACATTTACATCTTATACCGCTCATCCATCCCATTCCCTAGTTCGGCCATTAGGATGACCTCTGAGTGTTACATGCTTATTGTGGGAAGAGGGGCTAAAGGCCAGGGTAAAAGTAGGCAGTAAAGATAAAAGCCATAGGAAATAAAACCTAGAGATGCTTCGTGAGGATCCCGAGAAGGCAATAAGAGAAACTAAGGGACCCTAAGAAAAATGATACAGTAAATAAATGCAAGACCTAACTTGAGGGATGGGAGGTCATCACGAACCGACCCATTATGTTCATAGGTATTTAAGCGGTATGAAGCATTGCCACTATCGGTCACCAAGCGAGTGACCTTTGGTTTACTGTAGCCAAAGAAGGGTCTCATCCGCGACTGACCTTATCATTCACAACGAAGATACAGATTAGATGCTTATTTGTGTCGGCCACCAAGCCAAAGGCGGTGTCCTGTAGTCGGACCTTGTAGTAAAAGAAAGAAAAAACAAATAAAGAAAGATAAGAAGGCAATGAAGGGCTTGGAAAAATGCATCCATGATGGGTACAGCTTCGCCTCCTACAAAGACTTACAGACAACACACGCCTTGGTCTTACTATGAAATTTGGGACATCCCTAAAACCATATATAATTAAACATGGCTTGAACAATCTTTTGAGGAAACTCCATCTCTTGGAGTGTGGCCCAATACAGGTTGTTCTGTTAGTTTCCTTGGCTTTGTATAGTAGATGCATGTAATATCTTTGAGCTCTTAGATGATATGATAGGGATTTCATGCATATATCGAAAACTTTAATGATGAAATGTCGTTACGTTTGTAATTATCTAGGGTGATGAGCCCATGGAGGGCTTAGTTTTTTGATGTGCAGGACCGTGCTCGGCGGACAGGTACCGGAGGATGGGTGCACATGGGGAGATGAGATTAACGGACCTCCATGGGGTTGAAGAGCCCATCGAGATGGTTGTTAAGGATGCGGTAGGAATGAGTTATGATGAGCCCTTGCATGGAAAGAAAGGACACCCTCATCAAGGCGTTGTGGCAGAGACTTGGCCTATGGGGATCAACCCTTGCAAATGGGATGATGGCCTTGATGGATAGGGCGCCACCAGGACATCTTTGGACATTTTGGAGGCCGGATGGCGATGTCGAATCTGTTTGGCACATATGGTGGAGTTCTTGAAGCCCGGAGGGGCCAGCGTTTTACTGTTGGATGATGGATTTATGCCACGAAGGGAATAGCGTCTCCATAGGGGCCTGACGTCTCCATTTTAACTCATTTTTGGCATTTTAGGCATTTATTGTGACAAATAACTGAATAATGTTAAAATCGACCTTGTCATTTGTTTTAATGACCTATTTTGTAAATTAAGGTCATATGGATGATATATATTGAGGCCGTTGAGCCTCATTTTGACATAACATAACTTGCTCTCTTGTGAGAGAGATACTTTTTAGCTCTTGTCTTGGTTATTTTTGTCTTTTTTGGAGTTGATACACTTGGAGGATTATCTGTGGCATATGCATGGTGCTTTTATCATTGGAAGGTGTTACAACTAGGGTTTGTTTTGGCTCTTCATTGATTTGTAAGTATATTTTGCATACAAAACTTCTTGATGAATGGTTGTAGGTAGAATTGCTTACTTTTATGAGTTGCATTATTCCATTATTTGCTTAATCGGTAAGAGCCCTAGGGAGGAAACACACAAGTAGGTTGTTGCTTCATGTCCCCATGATAAAAGCTTGATTATTCATTTGATTAAGAAGAATCTAGCTAGCCATTGCTACACTAGTTCATCTTTTTTCTTGAGTTAGTTTTGAAACATAGATTGAAGAAGAAGGCGTCCTAGGCCTAATTTATTTTACACCCTAGGTTTGACTTCTAGGGTTTGAAAAGCCTTGTCCCCAAGCAACGCTTTTCAGCCAGCAGGTTTATGTTTATAGCTAGCCGTTTGCCAAAGAGTCTTAAGGAAGGGAGGAGCATGAGGCCTGGCTTTAGCTACAGCGGAATGAGCCTCCTCACCAAGGGTTTTGATTTGGTGGCCTGCCATTTGCAACACCATTAAACCCTAACCCTCATGTCCTTAAGTTTAGAGTCTTTCCAAGCCAGTAGCCTTTCTCCATTTGACTCCATTAACCCAAGGCACTAGTCTAAAACTAAGACGTTGAGCTCTTTGTTCTCAAAACAATCTTTCAAAACTTTCTTGTATTGAAACCCTAACTAACCTAAGCGTTTCTACTAACCTTGATTTGTTGATGGCCGTCTTGCCTTATTTAAATTTTTGTTTGGACTAGAAGTTGCACGGTGAGCTCATCCTTTGATAGCCATAGAGGTGTTGAGCAATTTCATTGGTCAAATTAGCAAAACGTCCACTCTTTTGTCTAGCTAACCTAACCCTAACCCTAAGGTGGCGTCACACTTGTTTAAACCCTTGTTTGGTATGGCGTTGTGGTATAGTCATCTATTTAATGGACTTTGAGTTATTGATCATATTCATAAGTTTAATTGACAAAGCGTTCTTCTCATTGTCTTCAAAATTAAAACTAATAATAGGTAGCGTCTGAACTGTATAGTGATGCAGCAACAATATTAGTGTATGAGCACATTTATTGCATTGTGATATAACAAAGATTGATTATGTACATTGAATACAAAATATCTCTTGTATTTATTGAGGAAGTCTTATAAATACTGAGACCTTTGTTACAATCGGTAACTTTGTCAATAATTACATTTCATATTGCTCATATGTGTTAAGATAGTCATTAATGTTTTGAAGTACTAACCACTATTTGCACATTTTTAGTTTTATTTGCCTTGTCCTGCAAATAGGTGCTCTTTCGGTGAAATATCTCTTCTTTGACTATCCTTTTGAGTAATTTATTGAAGGGAAGCTTATCTTAACCTTTGAGCCTTTAAACCTTTGCCCCTTTTCCTTCCACGCCCCAGATTACTAGGGACGTCTCCTTGGGATTATACCCTAAATGAAAGAGCTCCCAGGGACGTCTCCCTTGGGATTAGCCACCCTAAATAGAAAGAGCTCCCCATCGAGGTGACAGTGGGTGGGGAAGCTCCTGTTACGCCAGTTTGAGCCTTGACTTCAAGCTACTTAAACCTACCCTACAAACTGTGCGATAACAGTAACCATCCACACAATTACTTACTAGTCAACACTTAATTACACACTAGATAAAACAACTTTTGTGCATAAATTTTTATTAGAGCATAAGACATATTAATCACCTTTTATTACGATAAGAATTTAGAATGTATCAATATATATTATAAATTTACCCCTAATATCTACCTCACCCTTTTTACGAATTGAGAATCCCACTTGGGTACAAAGTGGTAGAATTTATGTTTTATAATGTTCGTATACTACTTTTATGTTACTAGTGATTTGAATGATTAATTAATTCACATGTCATGAATAACGCTAAGATATAGAGAGTATGAATAGGGAATATCACTTGGCTACAAAGTAAAAGAATTTATGTTTTATAATGTTTGCATCTTACTCTAAAGTTTTTTTTTTAAACCGTAACTGGAGGATATTTATATTTAAGTGGAAGGCTGTAGCGAAGCTCACAAAAATAGTACAATAATGTCCGTTTTTATCAGTCCCAAACAAAATATCAAAAAGGAACTATCAACTTTGTTATATCTACAACCATAAAAGGCCAAACACAACTGCTTCCAAAAGATCTTGCAGGTATAGATTCTACAATACCTAAATAACAAACTACTTTGAAAAATGTATAAAACCAACAAAAAGCATGTTGGCTGCCTGCCTCATCTTGAGCTGTTGTGGCCGAGTCTGTATCCTCTTTGATAGTTTCTGCGTTTTCCAGAAGCTGGTGGACAGTACCATCTTCTTTGGATTCCCACAACGAGAGTTCATGGACTGCACCTGATTTGTTGCCCAACTGACTCTCCAGTTGACTGGGGCGCTTCCTTTTTTCTCTCACTTCCTCTCTCTTAACTTCCTCTCTCCTCCACTTGCGGTGTGTAACCTCATGGGAATCAATTGGAACTTGTGACCTCCCTATTGGAAAGATGCCTTTTTTGAATGGTCCCAACTTCCAACCGATTGAGCTAACCCTTGGGGCTAACACATATCCAACAAGCCAAATTGATTTAAATGGAAATTAATAGGATAATTGATCCTTTTTAAATATGAAAAGTGTTGACCACCTATTTCAACTAGAGGGTCAACTCCATGTGCCATGAAGCTATGTACCTGATGGTGCAACAAAATTGAGGACTTACTGGTTCTACAAGGCAATTTTTCCCTCATCACTTCTTTTTGTAACTAGAATTTCTGCTCCCCTGTGTGGGCTAATAATGTAATGGGTTTGCATGGATCATATTTTAGGTTGGTTGCCTAGGAATTTATCATTAGGGAAGTCCTTTCGTCGAGTGTTTTTTTTCCTCGGGTAATTAATTTGGCCTAACCAACCTTTTTAATTACCCTTGAGTTTTTCATTCCCATAATAATCCTCCAAAGTGGTGAAAGACGTTCTAATGATTGAGCCCAATGGGTGATTAGGGTCTAGGAATATTGTAAATGACCATGCTAGACATCTCCTAGAGTCCCGCGGAATTCCGTCGAGCCTAAGTAGTTTTTTTAATTTTTTAAAATTACCTAGTAAATGGTAATTTTAATTATTTTTGATGTAAAAATGTAAAAACTAGGTCCTTGGGATTTTTGATAGGGGTGTGAGTACTCAAAAGAAATAGAATGAGACCCCCTACACCCTTGGACCAAGTTTCAGCTCAATTGGACAAGTTTTGCTAGGTCATTGTCGATGAGGAGTCGAAGTCAGTAAAAAATCAACAAATAATTGGCTAAATTAAAAAAGCAAAAAATTGTAAAATGAGCAAAAAGTCATGAGAGAGAGTGAGAAATGTTTCCTAACCTTTTTTCTAAGGTGGAAACATAATTTTCCAATTAAAGAACCCCCCCTTGCTTAGCCAACAACTTAAAGTGGTGTTCCCTAACTAATTGACATGTTGGAATTAAAAAGTTTAAGTGAAAAAAACCACCTAAACCTTAAATTCGCCCTCCTTGGTGTTTAACTTAATGTTTGACGATAGGAAAAGGTGTTTTACCCCTTTACACCTCACCCCTCAAACCCTAACTCACTACCAAAACCCTAAAAGTGACTCTTCCTTGACTTTGTCTATTTCTCTTGGATATATGACACTTGTAACTCATCCAAGAGGAGTCTCTATCCTCTCCCAAGTATAAAAGAATGCTCACCCCCCCCTCATTACACATCTATTCTCAGCTACTGTTACTATACCCAAATCTCTCTCTCTCTCTCTCTCTCTCTCTCTCTCTCTTCAATGTTCTCATTCTTTCTTCTCAAGCTTGTGACAAGTATTTGCTCAAGCTTGCTTCTATTGGAATAAAGAATCTTTGGAGGAAATCTTTAGCATTGGGAGTCTTCTTGGTGCTTTGCTTTGGATCTTATTGGAGGTGATTTGTATCTTGGTTCTTTGAGTTTTTAGCTTCTAGATCTAGAGTAGGAGATCCAAACAAAGTATTTTGCTTGGATAGATCTATAGTAGTATTGCTCTAGATCTTAGTGTAGTAGTTTCCTTTCTTTAGCAAAGTATTTTGTTAATGTTTTGGGATCTACTCACCTCTTTCTTTATTTTGTAACTTGAGCTCCATTGTTGTAGGTCACTAAGGGTTAAGGAGGGATAAATTTCAGATCTGGAAATTTATCCCTTCACCCACTTGAAACCCTCTAAATTTTTTGTTCTTTACACTGATATTTCTGTAGCTTTTTTGAAAAATATTTCTGCAATAGAATAGGTCATTTAATCATCACTGTTTTTATTTGTCTAAAATTTCTGATTTGTTCTAATAGAGTTTTTTCAAGCTTTATTGGTTGTTTTGCAGCGTTTCCAACAAGTTTTACTTAAGGGGAGGTGCAGATTTGAACCAGTTAAGGAGAGGTGCTACCCATTTGGGGCCACAATTCATCAACAAACAACCTTCCAAGCAAGGGTATTGAATACCCTCTTCTTCTTCTACTTTCTCACATTGTAAGCAAGTCCAAAGAGAGTCTCTTGGGCCTAGTAGAAGAAATCGCCAATTAATCGGCAAAAATCGGAAAAAGCGCATTTTTTTGGGCTTGCCGATTTTTT
>SNQJ01S0018038.1:198266-224602 GCA_010110895.2 Picea sitchensis | reverse complement strand
ACTTGAACCTCTGAGGACAACAGTCCTCCCGAGCACCTCCCAACCACCCTTTAATATTAATGGGTAAATACACATTCAACTTTACAGATAAATCAGTTCTTACCAATTTTTCTTTGTTCTGTAAATCTGGTCTTTTGTTCACTATTCTGCTGCTCTTCTCTTCCTCTGTCTGTTCAGCAGGTATGCTCTCCTTCAATTTTTGTGCTCTCCTTCTGCTCTGCTTCAACTTGTTCAGTTATTCTTCTCTGCATTTTCTCTTTCTGTCATTCTGCTATACTTCTGCTCTTTCTGTCATTCTGCTCTTATGTTCAATCTACTTCTGCGCATTCTCTCATCTATTTTTCTTACAGTTTCATTCTTTTTCGCATACTCTACGACCAACTTTGCACAATCTGTCTCATATTCTTTTATGCATACCTCCCCGACGGTTCAACTTTGCCTTCCCTCAGCGAAAACAAGAACACCTGTCCTAGCAACTGAAACGCTAACCGATTCATCATCATGAGTCCATTTTGCTAACAAAATCCAAACTCAGTAGTTAACTGTGAGAGAGAACAGTAACCCTCCGATCAATACTTGATCCAACGGTTCAGATCCAATCGAGATTTCCCACATCGCGATTTCGGCACTCTTGGCGATCAGAGTTTTTTTCACTTACCAATCCCGATCCCCGAAACTCCGATAAGAGGTTAAATCAACGGTCCAGATCACTTCTTATCCAATGGCTGTGATCAAATCGTGAAATCGCATATTGCGATTTCGGAGTTCTTGATGTCAAGAGATTTTGGCATTTCAATATCCCGATCCCCGATACTCCGATACTCCGATACTCCATGCAGAGAATCAACGGTCCAGATCACTTCTTGGTAATTCGACGGTCCTGATCTTCTCGCAATCTCACATCTCGCGATTCCTGTGATGGAGGTTCTCATCACTCCAATTCGCGATAGGCGAGGCTCCGAGATGGAGCTTTATGGTGCTCTGATCTTTCGCCACGTGTCCTCTTGATCCAACGGTCCTTGATTAAATTGCGATCTCGCATCTCGTCGTTCCTTTGACTTTCCGATCAGAGAGATGACGATCTCTCGCCACGTGTGATCCCCATCACAGATCCAATGGTCCTCCTGTGATCCAGATCCGATGGCTGTCCTTCTCTCGCTACCTTGCGACTTGGAGTACTCAATGTTTGGACTCTCAACCTGTGGACTCTCGATTTTTCGAGATCTCTCGATCTCTATCCACCTATCCCCCCAGATGGACGTCTATAAATCTCTCTCCACTTCACCGCCTTGCATCCTCGTGCCTCATGACTTTGAACACCCAATACTTGGGCCTTTATCCTGCGAACCCCCGAGTTCAAGAGATCTCTCCGATCTCTACCACGCGTCCTTCCCATATGGACGGTCATGATCTTCTCGTCACTTCGCCGCCTCCCGTCCTCGTTCCTCGCAACTTTGAACACCCAATACTTGGGCCTTTATTCTGTGAACCCTCGAGTTCGTGAGATCTCTCTGATCTCTGCCACGCGTCCTTCCCAGATGGACGGTCCCGATTATGTTGGGATATCGAGTCTTTCAATGTCCTAGTTCTCACGACCTTGAGAACTCCGATCTCCCGATGGCTTATCTCCCTCGCATCTTCTGCAGATCTGACGGTTGTCATCCTTTCAGGGAATTTGAATGGGATCCAACGGTCACTGGATCTCTGTCTTCCTTCTCCTCTAGAAACTCCTATATCTTGAGCTTTGCTGGGCGCATTTTTCTCAATGTTGTTCCTCCTGAGATTTCACATCTGAATCCCCAAGGGATTTTATCCTTCTTATCCTGCCATCTCCACTATTGTACTTGCCATCAATGACAAGNGATTTTATCCTTCTTATCCTGCCATCTCCACTATTGTACTTGCCATCAATGACAAGCATACACTACTTGTTAAGCATTTGCCAACAATTACATCAGCAATCATTTTATTTTCTAAATGCTAATTCCATGTGTGTTATAAACTGTTGTACATCTCCTTAACAGACCACTTAACTGGCTTATTGTCGTTACAGACTATTCATTATAGAGTTATGATTACATGCCTTATAAAATGCGAGATAGAGGAATGGATTGTGTGAGCACGATGGAAAATAAAACAATAATGGAACACTCTTATCTTGCCTCTACTCCTATTCACTGTATTCATGGTCTCTAGGGAATCAATTTCCTCAGCCATAAATCTCCCAAGAGTTGGAGACCGCTGGTTTAAACACCATCAGTTGCCAAGAGCAAGTTATAATAGGGTTTTCAAACTTGAATTTCAGAACATCTCTAGAGCTAAGGGATACTCCAAAGAGTGGATAAAAGAGGAGCTAATATAACCCCCCTCTCAAAACAGTAAATACCTATTGCTAATTCATGGCATGAGGACTTTCCATATCTTCGGTATGAGGGGAGTTTCCTGAGCTAAAAAAACACTAAGTACTACCCATTTGTATAGCAAAACCTGTGAGAAGAGGATGTAGGATATCTGTCAGAATTCTATCATACTGTCTTTTTACAATGTCTTGGGATATTATATCAGCAGTTGTTTGTATTGGTATGATAAATTTTATATTGCTGACATCATTGTGTGTAATGATCTTACTGTGCATTTTTATGTTTATGCTATAGAAGACCTTGTATCCTTAACTGGTTCTTTGTGACAATTACAGATTAATAACACATTGTTAAACTCACTACATATCTGTGTTACACACCTATGAACAAAGGAACAAGGTTAAGTGGCTCTGTATTAGGCTAGGTATTTATATCAGTATGGTTTTTACTTGGAGTTTTCTAGATGAGAATCTAGATCTAGGGAGCTAGGCCAGGGTTTCCAAACTATGATTTGCAAAGATAGAATGGGGCAAGGTAGATATACTCAGTAGAATTTAGGATTTTTCATTGCATATAGGGTAGATGCACCAAGTTCAACATGGGAATAATATCATGAATCCATTCATAAGAATAAGTTGTAAGATAACATGACAGTTTCATCCAAAACAGTGCAAATAACTTTGAAACAATCATAGGAAAGCATGGAGGTGGCAACAAATTGTAGCAGAAGAGAAACAAGTTTTGAAGGTCTTCCTTGATGAGTTATTTAATGAAAAAGTTATGAATGGAAATATTAATATGTCCTCTACACTCTAGATTCACTAATACAAGCAAAAATATGCATATAACCCCTTCACAATTGATTTGAAAACAAACTGTCCAAAAGCGCAACAACTGTGACAGAAGCGCAACAGAAAAATAGGGGTCAAATATGGCGATATAAATTTTAAACCATAACCCATTTTAAAAAACTATTATAGGTTTTTGTATATAAGGTTTTTATTAAGATAAACCTCTCTTATTTTTGTGAAATTAATTCTCATGTTCTTGGAATATGTGCCACAACATAATGACTAAAACAAGAAATTAAATTGGAGAATTTGATTTTCTGAGATGGGCCTCTAAGAAAGTTGAATATATCCCACTATATGCTTCCTGTGTAAATACTGAAGGACATTATTATTATTTGGTATGTCCTTAGAAAAAACCTCCTTTGGTTTTCCAAAATTCATCTTTATTTGGCCAAAAACCTATTTTGAAAATAATGACTAAAACAGGAAATTAAATTGGAACATTTTGTTTTCTGCAATAGGTCTCCAAGAAAGTTGCATATCTCCCAATACATGATACCTGTGTAAATCCTGAAAGAGGTTATTTTGATTTGGTATGTAATTAGAAATAACCTCCTTTGGTTTTACAAAATTAATCTTCATATGGTTAAAAACATCTTTTTAAAATGATGACCAAAAACAGAGTCAAAAGCGCAGCGTGGTCTTTTAGAACACTTTTTGTGACTTTTCCTGATCCATTTTTTGATGTAGTAGTTCCTGGCCATGTGTCTCTGGAGCTTGATGTCCATGGTGGACTTTTTCAGGAGCATTTCTAGGTGTTCATTGACTCTTCCAAGACAATACTCTCTGTCCTTTTCAAATCTTACCGCAATGGTGCCTTCAATGTCTTGTTGACATAGTGAAGGTAGATACTCTATGTTTTAAGCTTTCCATTTTCGATTGTTAGCCCACTTTAAATAAACAATTGAATTTTCCCTTCTATTTTTTAAAGAGCTTGGATAAGATTTCCTCTCAATTGAGGAAGAATGTAACCAACCCCCACAACATCCTCTTTCACCATGGTCTTATCAAACTTCTTATTTTAGCCGAATTGGAAAAAACAGGGGCAATCTTGGGATGCATTCATTTATCAATTTGTAAACCCTCACTTGACAATCAAGGCTAGAAAAAAGACATCAGATCTAAGGACTATTTCTCCATCCAAAACCCACTCTCCAAGGACTCCAAACCCTCTTGCACAAGCCATTTCTTTACCAAAACAAAATCCAAGAAACTTGTTGAAATCCAACCGCAGCCTTAGAGCACAACTGAAGCAACACGAGAGGCATAAGGAAAAGTCTTCACAGCAAGAAGGAGAAGCTTCCAAAGTTGATCCTCCTCAGCAAGCTTAGTCATGAGGGGTAATTTTGTTTTGTTTGCAGTGGGACCTACAAAATATTAAGTGTGGGGGTAATGTTGGGCCCAAGATATGATCACTTTTATGATGGTTATTATACACTTTTGTCACATGTACATATGTTTTTTTCATATTTTGAAGGATCTTTTTGAAGAATTTTATGTTAAAACAGTATGATCTCCACCATGTACATGTGATTAATTTTTAATGTCATTATTGGGTATAATTCATCACATTTTATGATTACCAAGAGCTAATTCACGTTTTTCTGGTGTTACAGGGAAAAAACACACCACGTTTCTACTTCCGGCACTCAGTCTGACACTCCTTCCAGCACTCATTCTGATACCCGATCCGGCACTCTATCCAGCACTGCATATTGCACAAAAATGGAGGGAGACTTGGTGGTTATGGTATTGGCGGCCAGTGATGGGAGAATCGGGAAAATGGGTTTTGTTCATGCTTGCCCCCTCCAGCTACTGAGGTCCCGACAACTAAATTTTGGTTGTTCAACTGAGCAATTATTGGCTCACTCTGTTTTATCAGTTAGGGCATCATTTAATGAAAATTGCATAATTTAGAAGTGGTTCGACCCTCCTGTGGTCGACCACTTGGTCTGTAAACATTATAAATACCACCGAGGTGGTCAGATAGTTGTTAAGTAGCAGAAGCATCAGTGTTATAGGTAGAAATATGTTTTTACTCTGTTTTTCCATTTTACATTGCCAGATTATACAAGAACTGTGTTTTTGAGTTTTTATGGTGAACTCATCTTGCTGAGCACGTGGTATGATTTTAGAAAGTCACCATAACTTGTTGGGGGGGGCACCAACAGTCTGGTAACTGTCTTTGTGTTTGTTTATTCATTTCATAGTTTAGTTGTTCTCTTTATTTTCCTGTACATGTATTTTTATTATGTTAATTAGTTTGTTGTTATAATTTAATTGATTTGACTCTCTTTTGCAGGTTAGTATGATGAATTGTGTTAGCATGCATTAATCTTGTAGTTAGGAAAGGATCTGCAAATCCATAGACTAACCCCATGTGTAGTTAGATATTAGATTACATCTTTATTTATGATTTTATAATCAAGTTTAAAACGAAGTTTTAATTAGAATAGAACAGAGTTTTTATTTGAGCTTTCTTCTACAACGATTTGATGGATGGATAGGATCAATTTCAATTTTTAATCATAGCTTGCTTATTTCATTTTTATGTAGAATTGGCTTAGCTAGTTGTTGATTAATGTAGTTGTTAGTTTACTTTTTTATGTCATTTTTCAATTTATGTTTTTAAGCATTTTATTATTGTAGTTTGAACTTTGAATTCTTAGAATAGATGTAGCATAGTTTCAATTTATGTAATTTCCTTTCCTAGAATTAAATTGTAGTAATATTTCTTAGTTAATGGTTGAATCTAGTTTTGCTTATGTAGTATAGAAGTACAATGATGATCTCGTTATATTGTTGATGGTTAATAAATGAATATGCAGGGTAATTGATAATTGTTTATGTCATGGTTAAATTCTCATTAGATTGTTTAATCCATACCTTTCACTTTGCTATTGAGATCAGTGTTGAGCTTATACTGCTTGAATTGTCCTTTGTTGTCAAGTGCCATCGAGATATTATCCAGCACCGAAGACATTCACACAACCACCAACATTATATTTGAATTGTCATAGGTTAAAAGATAGTTTTCATGTTTTCATAGGTTAAAGGATAGTGTTCTTGCTTTCATAGGTTAAAAGAATAGTTTCCTATTTTCATAGATCAGAAAATATGGTTTCTTGTTTTTTGTAGATTAGAAGATATAGTTTCTTGCTTTCATAGTTTAGAAGATAGTTTTATTGCTGATGCAGGGTAGATAGTCTTTTCTTTGATAGATTAGATAGTAGCTTGCTTATTATAGGTTCAAGACTAGTTGTTAGTTCTTCTTGCTTTCAATTAAATAGATTCCCTTTCATGAATTAGAAACAGTTTTGAGTTAAGAACATAGTCCACTTGCCTCTTAGGCTAGATAGTTGTTCAATGAGAAGTTTTAGTTTGATTACTTGCAGTAGAATTTATCTTAGAGTAGTTAGTTGTCTATTTTCTTAGTTGTCTATTTGCTTTAGTAGGTTAGTTAGTTGTCTTTGCTTACTTGTCTATTGCTTTAGTACGTTAGATAGTTGTCTTTGCTTGCTTGTTTACTTGCTTTAGTAGGTTAGTTAGGTGTCTTTGCTTGCTTGTTTATTTATTTGATTTCATAGGGTAGTTACTTATTGAATATAGGTTTGCAAGTTAAAGAAGTTTGCTTTTGTCATTTGTTTATTATGCTTAAATAGTTGTTTTTGCTTATTGTTATGAACTAGTTTGCATCAAGTAGGGTTTTTACTTGTTTTCTTAGAACTATCCATCGATCCTTGGCCCAAAAGTACTTAGGTTATATCGTTTCAATTTGCTTAGTAGGTTTTGTTCATTAGATAGGTTTTCTTGAGTAGATTAGCCTTAGACAACTATATTCCTTAGTTAGGCTATACTCCTACCAGCCCTTCTACCTTTGGCATATATTTTGATACAACTCTAAGTTTACTTACCCCGGGTTGACAATTTAATTGAGGGTTTTTAGTGTGTTTTTAGTGCATATATAACACCCATCAGTCCTCCGAATTGATTTTTGGGTGTCTTGGATATCAGGACCGATACTCTTCCTAGAGAAGTAGCATTGAATTTGTCGTCTTATTCACTCATCGCTTCCCTTCTCTCTTCTCCTACTCTTTCTTCTACTCTAATTGCCTCATTTTCCTCTATTCTTTCTTCTTTGCTACAAATTCTCAAGGGGGGTGGTTCAAAGGGGGGGTAACTCCATATTCTTCTAAAATTTCTTGTGAGATAACCTAGAGAGTTTATTTCATGTAGCCACATAATATATTCCACTATTTCTATCTTTCTCCCCCACCACTAGGGGATCCTCCATCTTACTCTTCTAATTTTGCACCTCATCTTCCTCCAAAGTTGTGTCACTCCACAACCACCAAGGGGTTCGAAATTCATCTCATAAGCCCCTACTACCACTACTATTGTTATCTCAATTGGATACCCTACTCTCAATGATGTTCCTCTTCACATGATTATCTTCATACGTGCTTATCTCTGAAAAAATGTAACATACCCACTATAATCCCCAGTTTAACTAATGCTTATGTATACATAATGTGTGGCTACCGACAAAGCGAAGTAATACATGAATTGTATTTCAATGTTTTAATAATAAAATGTGATGACAATTGCTAAGGGGACATGGACAAGAGATGGGGGATGAAATAATCCACAAGAGGGTGGAGTGTCTAGTATAATGGCTAAGAGGGGTCCAAGGGGGAAATTACCCATGTATATTGATTTAACCCATTTTCTTAAATTTTGTATTTGTATATGAACCTTCTCATTTCTGATTGAGTGTTCCCAAAGCCAATCATTGAATACATGTAAGAGGGTGAGTGTGAGTGGTCACATCCAAAATTTATTGGGCACATGGAGGTTGAGTACAATCATCTTCGAGAAGAGTGTGACTCAAGAAAGGAAAACCAAAGTGAGAAAATTGGTATGGATGGGGTGGGTACAGTAATTCTTTGGTTAGTCAAGTTTGTGCATGAGAGGAAGGGGAGAGAAAGAAACAGAGATTGGAGCTAATGCATCAATGGAGGGATAATTCTAGACCAAGATAGAGTGTATTCATAGCGAATTGGAGATGGAAAATTGAACAACAAGGTTTTCAGAACTGAAAAGTGAACTTTTGTGTGAGTTGCACTAAAACATCAAGTGTTTGTTGATGGTTTGCTGGTATTTTTCCTAGCAATATTTTCCCTTGAGTTCCCAGCTGATAGATTCATAGTTGTTTGTTGAAAAGAGACCATGGTAAATTAGTGGGACACCCGAGGGACTGAAATCAGTGAATGGGTACATTCCTTGGGTTGGACAGGTCAAGAGTAAGAGAGTTGGTGGAAATCGGGATAGTTTTAGGAAAATATCAGTTGGGTTGAGATTTTTATGAGATGTGAGTGGATTGTGAGAGACCACACTCTTTTTTTGTATTGTTAGCCTCAACTCGGGGGTGACTAGATGTTGATATTTGGAACATTCATTCTATGGTTGGGTGGAATGTCTGTCCCAAGCAGTTGGTTGCACAATTGTTGTGAAAAGATAAGTGTTTTATCTTATTGTTGTGTTAAATTATGTATTTAATTATTGTGCATGAACTTTGTGTATTTGGAAGTGATTTATATGTTTTTGTAATGAGTTGTTAGCTGCATTTCATGTTGATTATTATCATGTTGTAAATTCTTGTATTTTTTGGTTATGGACAATAGCTAAATCTATTTTAATTTGTAGTTGAAAGCTACAGGAAATGAGTTAACTATAAATGAATTAAATCAGCAGGAAAAATTCCATTTTTAAGAGAATTTCACACCGTAATATCGCTCAGATGGGTTGGGGAACGTTACATTATGGTATCAGATCTTTTGTTTCAAACATCGGACTTTTATGGGCCAACATGGCTATGAATTCATGAAATTCGTTGTTGCATATTTTGTCTGTGACCGATTTGGGAAAAAAAACAGATATTTTAGATCTAAATACCCAATTCCATGAGTGAAATTCAAGTTTTAATGGACACCTGTAGAGTTATATGTAGTTTGGAGAACTGACAACTGAGATTGTGTTTTATCTCATGATTGATGACCGAGATTCATCATGATAAATTAAAAATTCCTAAGCGTTTGACCATTTTAAAGGTTGATGGGATCAACGAACATGATTAAATCAAGGGTTGTGAAAGGGACCAAGACCATTTTATTTTCCAATTGATCTCAAGATCGATTCCATGGAATTAACCAAATCTTGAATAATATTTAAGAGTGTATCCCTCTAGGGCTTGTCAAATTTTCATATGAACAGGGTCTTGGAACCCTGCACTACACTCAAAGGGAGCTAAGCTTTCTAGGCTTTGCGACTTCAGAGGTCCAAGAATTTGGGATGTTGGAAATTCACAACACTCTAATCTTGTTGAAGGAAACTTGTTGAAACGGTTACTAGAGAGTTTGACTGGAAACTAGCAGTTTCATATTCACTATTGTGGGATCCGCCTTATTGTTAAACCCTGAACATATTTTCAATCACGAAGTAACACAAGTCATAGATCTGAGAATATTTGGAATCCTTCATGGTATTTGGACAGACGCTACGGTCAATTTCAGCATTGACCCACTTCGGGAGTGAAAAGGTGTTAAATGGATGGAATTCCCAAATGTCGAAGTGGTGATGTGACACGAGACATAGATATAAGGATCCTTTGGGACCATTTCTGACCATCATATCTGAGTTACGATCATTTGGCATTGACCACTCCGAGAGTGAAATAGTTTGGAATGGCTAGAATCCCCGAATGTTGAAATCGTGAACCAATGTGAGCCATTGATCTAGGGATACTTCGAGGTCTCTCTCAAACATTAGATCAGGTATAATGGAAGGATAGAGTAAGCGGTACTATTAACCATTAGATCAAGGAGAGGAATAAGGGAGCAATGTGGATTGTAGATCAAGGATCCGTTGGGGTGTTTTCTCAACCATTTGATCAACTAGTGGAAGGATAGCATAAGCACTTCAGCAAAGTCCTACTCTAGGAAACGTAAGGCACAAGGGGTGAGAACACGCTGAAGCGTTGAAGGAAAAAGTGTGTGAAAAGGAATTATGGGACTTTGATACTTCAGGGCTCCGAGAGATTTGATATGTTGGTGCATAGGCAAAATGTCGAAGCACCAAAGGTCGGAGTATTTGGTGGGAGTTCTAGAACTTTGGAACTTCAAAACTTTTGGGCTCTAGGAGATGTGAGAATATAGGATGGTGAATTAAATGTCAAGGCATCAAAGGCAGGAGTACGTGGCAAGGAACTTCAGAACTTCATAAATTTAGGTCTATGGGAGATTTGAAGATATTGGAGCATGTGTTAAGCATCGAAGCATCGAATTTTCCCCTATTGAAGTGTCCAACTCTGATTTGACAGGCTTGCATATGCTTGGTGATGAAATGTACATGGATGGTTCCACATAGCGTCATGGGATTTGCCGCGAGTTAAGTGTGGGACTACCCTTGCCAACTTTAAGCTATGTGTTAAGCATGGATGAACCTTAGCCATCAGATCAAAGGGTGGATATAATATCCACCATATATTTTTAAGTGGAAAGAATCCTTTGGACTTCGGAACTCTGGGGAAGTTTGTAGACTTGTGGAAGAATATCGAAAGGGCCAAAGGCCCAGTACTAGTGAAGGCCAGGAGATATTCCCTGCAACCAACAACCATATCATCGTCGGGGGATGACAACTCAGGTCACAACTGTGCCATGTCAGATGGTGTGAGAGAGGTGAAGCTATGTGGATGCCACATGGCGAAGGGGATGGACATTTGGAAAAGATGCCCGAAAAAAAAATAGAAGGCTATAACTTTCAAACCAAAGCTCGATTTTGGGAAAGTTTTCAACCATTGAGAAGTTGTTTTGGGGAGGAATGCATCAATAAAATCAAAATTTGAATTGGTGCAATATGTCCTTCATAAATTGATGAAGAAATAACATGTATTCTATATGGTGAAATGTTTTATGCTATGCATATTTCTAACAGTAATTATTGCACATATCTTTCATAATTAGAGGTACAGAAGGAAAATTTAGTTCTTATATGAGTACCAGAGTCATAGAATATGCTCAATGATCTACCATCCATGAGAAACATATATGAGGTATGCATATCATCATGGGGAATGATGAGACAAATTCAAATGGAAGAAGAGACAGGAAAGAGCATGTCATAATGAGAAGTATGCATAGGGAAGTGTAGAGCTACAGGGCTGATAATGAAAGGATTATGAAGGCTCAGGAAAAGATACTTCAGAGATTGAACATGTTTCATAAACAAGTTAACAAAGATTCTGGAGCCAAGCAAGAAGCTAGTGCTAGACAAGCATCAACATCTAGATCTGATATCAAAAGGGATGATCATGGAAATGATAGGCAATCAAGAAGCATGAATAGCCACCATCATTCTCCAAGGTAGTCCACTATAAGTACTCGTGCAAGCTCAGGGCCAGGGAGAAGCCCAAGTGTGTCTCATGCTTGGAGGAAAATAAGAAGGCATAAGGCAAACATCTTGCAAGGTGAACTCGGGAAAATAAAGCCACCTAATTTCAATGGTGAGCATAGGAAAGGAGAAGATGAAAAGGCCTGGTTGTTGGAAATGAAGGAATATTTCCAGCTGCATGATTACCCATCCTAGGTAGAATCTATAACTTCCACCTACCACTTGTAAGGAAAGGCATCCATGTGGTGGGATCAACTTAAGCAAGCCAAGAACCTCAATGAGAAAAGGATCTCATGGAGGTAGTTCAAAGGATATTTCCAAGAGAAATATTAGTCTAAGAATTACTATGAGAGAAAGATGAAAGAGTTCTTTGAAATCAAGTTGGGATCCATGACAATAGAGGAATATGAGAAGCGGTTCTTTGAATTGTTGAAGTATGTTGACTTCATCAGGTATGATAAGGTTAAAATCCAAGGGTTTATGAGTGGGCTACTCTTCTTCTATACTGACAAGATTCAATATGATAACCCCAATACCTTGGAAGAAACCATAAGGAAAGCAGAGCACCTTTATGAGCAAAGAAAAGGAAGGCGAGTGTTCCAAAATTATTGGAATGAGAAGATAAAAGGGAAAAAGTATCAAAGGTAGAAAGGTTTCAAGCCACCCTTTTTCATAAATGACTCCCAAGTAAATCAACAAGGGTAGTCATCCCAAAATGATCAAAAGAATGAAGATTCATTTGGGAAAAGTCCAAGGCAACAACATGTTCAATGTTGGGGATGTGAAGGGAATCACTTATATAGGGACTTCCCTCATAAAGGATAAAGAATGAGGATTTTCCACAACATTTAGGAGGCTAAAACAGTGGGATACATGGGAGGAAGCATGCCAAGGATTTATGCAGCCTTGGAAAACAAGCAGGCATAATATTAATTCCCCATGATCAAAGTGGAAGGTGAGATTTATAACCAGCCCATAGCAATTTTAATTGATTCTGGAGATCTCCATAGTTACATAAATGCTAACATTGTTGAAATATTTCACTTACAAAGAAGTAAGCATAAAAAATATTGGTTAGTCCAGATAGCCACGGGGGCTAAGAGAAGGTTCAATGACTTGGTTAAATATTGTAAAATAGACATGAAAGGACTCAAAATGAAGGTAGATGTAAACATCTACCATTGGGTTCATATGATTTTCTAATTGGCATGGATTGGTTGGAAAAACATCATGTTGTCCTAGACTGTTAAAACAAGACAATCACTTATCTTGATGAGGAAGGGCATCAAAGCAAGATTCAAGGCATTCCAAGAGTTGTAGTTGTTAGAGAGATTTTAGTTATGCAGTTGAAGAAGAGCTTTAGAAAGGGATGTCAAATGTTTGCAGCCAAAGATAAAGTGGAAAGCATTGAAGACCACCCACGGCTTGAGGGATTTTGAATTTTTTTAGAGAAATTCTAGGATTGGCACCAAAGAGAGATATTGATTTGGTACCAGGATTTTCCCTAGTGTCTAAGACACCATACAAAATGGGTACACCATATTTGGAGTTACAGATGCATTTTGAAGAGTTGTTAAAAAATGGGTATATATGCCCAAGTGTGTCACCTTGATGAGCCCTGGTTCGTTTTTTGAAGAAGGATGGAACCTTAAGGTTTTGTATTGACCTCAGGCAACTTAATAAGGTTACCATAAAGAATAAGTATCCTTTACCCAGAATTAATGATTTGTTTGGTCGGCTGAAAGGTTAAAGAATATTTTCAAAGATTGACTTGAGATCAGGCTATCACCAAGTAAGGATAAAGGAAGAAGACATCAGAAAGACAACATTCATAACAAGATATGGGAATTATGAATTCATGGTGGTGCCATTTCTGTTATTAAATGCCCCAACATTTTTCATGTGTTTGATGAATGGATTGTTCAGGGAATACCTAGACAAGTTTCTGATTGTGTTCTTAGAAGATTTACTTGTCTATTCTAAATCAGAGGAGGAACATGAGCATATTTTAATCATTTTGTTGCAAGTTTTAAGAAATCATAGATTGTATGCCAAGCTAAGTGCATATTTTACCAAAAGAATATTCACTACTTGGGGCATATAATATCAATAGTAAGGATAGAATTTGATCTTGAGAATAAAGAGGCCATTAGAGGATGGACAACGCCAAAGAATGTGACAAAGGTCAGGTCATTCATGGGTCTTTCCAGATATTACCGAAGATTCATAAAATAGTTTTCAAAGATTGCAAGTTCAGTCACTTGTTTGTAAAAGAAGGGAGTGAAGTTTGAATGGATTTCCAAGTGTGAAGAGAGTTTTCAACATTTGAAGGGAATATTGACAAGTGCACCAATCTAGAATATTGCAGATCCAAGTGAAGATTTTTTTGTGTGCACTGATGCATGCAAGGAAGGACTCGGTGGAGTCCTTATTCAAGAGGATCATGTGGTATGCTATGAGTCTAGAAAATTAAAAGAGCATGAAAGGGACTATGCTACACATGACTTGGAGTTAACAGTAATTTTACATGCATTGAAAATGTGGAGACATTACCTTATGGGTAATAAATTAGAGATAAGGACATACCATTGTAGTCTGAAGTATTTGTTTGGACAGCCAACACTACATGTTAGGCAAACTAGATGGTTGGAATTTCTGAGTGAATATAACTTCAAAATTAAGAACATAAAGGGAAAGGAAAATCAAGTGGCTGATGCACTCAACAGGAGAGCTCATGAAGTGCATATTACATTCATTAGCATGTATAGGACAGATCTAAAGGACAAAATTATTATGGCAACAAATTCAGACCATAATTATTTAAAAATAAAAGAGACATTATAGCAAGGTAATTTTCAGAAACAAATTAATTATTATGAGTTGAAAGAAGATGGAATTATCATGTACAAAGGTAAGGTGTATGTGTCGAATTTCGGGGAGCTTAAAAATGCAGTGTTGAAGGAGATTAATAATGTCTCATATTTCGGGCACCCAAGATATCATAAAACAATTGCAGTAGTAAGAAGCCAATATTTTTGGCCAGGAATGAAGAAAGAAGTGGCTAATTACATAGCCATATGTCTAGAATGCTAAAAGGTAAAGACATAACATAGACACCTAGCAGGTTTTCTACAGCCGTTTCCCATTCTAGAATGGAAGTGGGTAATTACAGTTGATTTTATTACTAAGATTACCAGAATAGTGAAGCAGTATGATTCCATCATGGTGTGGTGGATAAGTTGACTAAAACAACAAATTTCATTCTAGTAAAGGCTACACACAAGGAAACAAATATTGCAAAAGATTATATGAGAGAAGTTGCTAGGCTACATGGAGTGCATAAGGCAATAGTTTTGGACAAAGATCCAAATTTTACTTCCAATTTTTGGAAGGGTTTTTTCAAAGGCTTTGGTACAAATTTAAATCTTATTACAACATATCATCTAGATTCATATCGGTAAACAAAAAGGACTAACAGGATAATTAAGGACATGCTTAGAATCTATGTGATGGATCATCCATCAAAGTGGTAAGATTATATCCATTTACTTGAATTTTCCTAAAATAATGGGCATCGGGCCTCATTAAAAATGAGTCCATTTGAGGCATTGTATGGAAGAAAATGCAACACAAAAGTCAGTTGGGATAATCCAATAGACAGGGCAGTTGTTGGGCCAGAATTATTAAAATAAATGGAAGATTAGATGGCAAAGATAAAATAGAATTTGAAGGTTTCCCGGGATAGGAAGAAAATTTACGCAGAAAGGAACAGAGTTTTCATAGATTTCAAAGAGGTAGAACATGTGCTTTTGAAAGTGAAGGCAAAGAGAAGTTTTCTAAGATTAGTAAACTTCCCGAAGTTAGTAGCAAGATATTGTGGGCCTTTTGAAATATTAGAAAAGATAGGGCCAGTTTCATACATGTTAGCTTTGTCTGCATCCATGAGAGTGCATAATGTATTTCATGTGTCATTGTTAAATAAATATGTGTCTGATCCTAACCACATAATTGATTGGAATGTGATCTAGGTGGAGCACAAAAGGGATTTCTGGGTGGAACTAGCACGCATCATGAACCGGAAATTCAAATTACTCAGTAACAAATCCATATGGATGGTAAAGGTTCAATGGACCTGATACGGTTGTGAATATTCTACATGGGAGAATGAATAAAACATACTAGCATAATACATGTAAAGTTTTTACATTTTTGAAGAAAACATAATGCAAGACTCCATTTTGAGCAGCGAAAATTCTGAGACCATGTCTCAGAGTCCTAGCCAACTTTATTGGGGACCTTGATAAAAGAATGGCTCATTCCTTGGGTTATACTTGATGAAAAAATGGTACATACCATGGTTTATCCCTCATAAATGAATGGTTCACTCCCTAGGTCGGCGAGTTGAGAGGAATGTGACATTTTGGTTGGAGTTGTCGCTAGAGTTGTTAAAATTATAGAACTTTATTTTCTAAGTATTTCAATGTAATTTGTGTGTGTGTGTGTGTGTGTGTGTGTGTGTGTGTGTGTGTGTGTGTGTGTGTGTATAGTGGCTTAGAGTGCACCAAGGATGGCACACAGTTGTAGGGAGGGGGAATGTGAAATCCCCACTATAATCCCCAGTTCAATTAATGCTTATGTAGACATAATGTGTGGATACTGCGAAAGTGATGTAATCTGTGATTTGTATTTCAATGTTTTATTAATAAAATGTGATGTAATATGCTAAGGGGACATGGACAAGAGATGGGGGATGAATTAATACACAAGCAGGGGGAGTTTCTAGGATAATGGCCAAGAGGGGTCCAGGGGGGAAATTACCCATGTATATTGATTTAACCCATTTTTCTAAATTTTCTATTTGTATATGAACCTTCCCATTTCTACTTGAGTGTTCCCAAATCCAATCATTGAATACATGTAAGAGGGTGGGTGTGAGTGGTCACATCCCAAAGTTATTGGGCACATGGGGGTTGAGTACAATCATCTTGGGGAAGAGTGTGAGTCAAGAAAGGAAAAACAAAGAAAGGAAATGTGTATGGGTGGGGACAATAGATTTTTAGTTAGTCAAGTTTGTGCATGAGAGGAAGGGGATAGAAATAAACAGACATTGGAGTTGATGCAGCCATGCAGGGTGAATTCTAGAGCAAGATGGAGTGTAATTGGAGTGAATTGAAGCTAGAAAACTGAAGAATTAGGTTTTCAGGCATGAAGAGTGAACTCTTGTATGAGTTGCACTAAAACAGCAAGTGTTTGTTGATGGTTTGTTGATAGTTTTCCTAGCAGCAGTTTCCCGTGAGTTCCCAGCTAAGATATTCCTATATGTGTGTTCCAGAGAGACCCTGATAAATGAATAGGATGCCCAATGCACTGAGATCAGTGAAGGGGTACATTCCTTGGGTTAGATAGGTCAAGAGGAAGAGAATTAGTGGAAAGTAGGGATAGTTGTCCGAAAACATTAGTTGGATCGAGATTTTTATGAGTTCTGAGTATACTATGAGAGACCACCCTCTTGTGTATTGCTAGCCTCCGCTCGGGAGTGACAGGTTGTTGATATTTGGAATAGTTAGTCTATGGTTGGGTGGAACGTCTGTCCCAAGCATTTGGTTGTACAACTATTGTGAAAAGATAAGTGGTTTAGCTTGTTGTTGTGTTAAATTATGTATTTAATTGTTGTGCATGAACTCTGTGTATTTGGAAGTGATTTATATGTTGTTGTAAGGAGTTGTTAGCCGCATTTCATGTTGATTATTAGTATTTCTTAAATGCTTCTATTTTTTTGGTTATGGACAGTATCTAAATTTGTTTTAATTCGTAGATGAAAGCTACAGGAAATGAGTTAACTTTAAACGAATTAAATCAGCAGCAGAAATTTCATTTTTAAGAGTATTTTCCACCGTAATGTTTCTCATATGGGTTGGGGGATGTTAAAAAAAACACACTCTTCCACACTTCCTCTTGGTCTGGTCTCCTTCCTCTTCATTTTGTTCCTATTCCCTCATCAGGCACCCCTTTATAATTTTCGTATGCTTCTTTGTTACACTCTCCTCCTTGTTATAGGATTAATCAGTAAATGCGGACATAAATAGATCTCCCTAGATCCACCCAGATATAGAACAAAATAGAACAAAATATGACGCTTTCCCTAAGATCTAACTATTAAGTTTACTAGTTAACAAGAGATAGACAACATATCGTTTAAATTTTGTTTCATCTTTCCATTATCATCCTAGATCCACTATGGGGCTCCTGTGATATTGGATCTGCAAGGGAACACAAGCCAACCAAAGTGAAATCAATACAATGAACTCAACAAGAACCTATGTATGTGATCAAGGAATCATACAATAAAACAAGACAAGTTTTATGGGAAAGAAACATATTGTTGTATCATATTAAAATGAAAGTGGAGATTACAAACAAAGCCTTCATGTTGCAAGGTCCCCTTTCGATGGCCCATTTCTCCAAGACACACACTTGCTCCAACCTTGAATGAAGAAGATCCACAATGACTTGATGAACTGACATGAAGCTCTCAAGTATGAGCTGAAGTAGAAATCCTCGTCCAATTCTTAGTTTATTCAACCTTAGTCTTTTCCATGAGAGATCCCTCTTTATATAGGGTAAAGAGATATGGTTGAGGAGATTAGGATGATCCCACCAAATCAGAGAAGTGAGTAAGATCCAAATCGTTCGATGGCCGCCTCATCTTCTAGAAGATCCCCTTCTATAACTTTCGTGAAGTTTTGACTTTTCCTTAGATTTTGACATCGTCGCACCCTAGGTATAGTGAAACCTGCAGAGACATCACAGCCTATCTTTAGAGTAGGGGGCGATGATCAGGCATCATCACACCCTATGTATAGGGAAGATTGTGATGCCCTTCCTTAATAGGGTTTTTGAGAAGAGAAATCCAGTCACTTTCCTCATCGAGAAAGAATCTTTTTGGGAACATGAACACATGTTGTCAATGGATCACTGGGGTGACCAAAATAATGTGTAACATAATTCCCCCCAAAGTATGAAGATGGAACTCATGAAAGTTGAAATAATTTACAGAATATGTTTGTCGGAAACAAAGAGCACACTGATCGAGATCCTGCAAACAGTCAAGCATCAGTATAATAATATACCATTGTCTGAAGTAGGAATTCCTATACTCAGGTTACAAAATTTCAAGTGAGTCATGGCTACTTAATATACAATGTGAATCCATATCATTGTGAATTGACATAGCCGCCAGGAATACACTATGGATCTATGCTCTAAAATGACTCAAATTCGGACATAGCCACGAGACATACAAAGTGGATCTATGTGTCAATACAAATCATGAATACTCCATCGCAACCTGGAACAGAATAGTGTGATCCAGGGTCTTCATCTCTATTATCTCTAAGTATTAATCTAGCCATGTGATTACAGGTGCCAAATTCGAACATGGTAGAAACCACTTGATTACCGATCATTAATGAAAACCGTTAACAAGTGTGAGGGAAATAACCATTGATGTCAATGACTCCCAAGGTACCCTAGTACAATCCAACAAATGTGAATAAATGAGTTGAATTCAAACACTCGATGGAATCTTCCAATCAAAGGTCAATGATGTGAACCCACTGTTGGAAGCGAAGAGACCTACCATTGAGGCATGTAGGCTCTAAAGTATTGAATGATTTCTGAGTCTTGTTCCTAGATAATGAGTTGAAGTCGACAGGAAAAGACTCTTCATAGGAGGGCCTTAATGTATCCCCCATCAATGACACAAAATACGTAACAAATTTGAGGTAAATCAGAGTATGAAGTGATTTGAATCTGACTCAGGGAAGGCCAACATGGTGGAAAATTTATAATTGCAGATGGTCGACTCGATAGAAGGATTTGTTTGGTTGAAATTCTCTTGAACATATGAATGACATGACAATGGTATTGGCAACACTTACTCAAGGAGGACTCGACATATGAATTTGTGGATGGTCAAATGAGAGACAAATGGATTTCCCAACCCATATTCGATGATGAAGGGGGGTGTCATGTTCAAGAGAGACTATTACTACCACTAACACAAATACATAGATACATTTCTTTCCCAATTTTTCCCCCACCAATTCTGGCCAGTACCTCTTTATTTTTACGCAAGCTTGAGGAGAATAAAATATGCTTGAATTGTAAGTGCATCATTCATATGAGTCCCTCAGAGTATATTTAATAGACCCAAAGAAGGAGTGGTTCAATCCCATATGGGTCTTTCAATGTTTGTGTAATGAGTCCAAAGAGAGAAAACTCAGGGGTTTTTCATGTTTAGAGAGTCTGAAAAACACTTAAAGAGAACTCCATCAATTCATTTTTTGTAAATTAATCTGATGAGACCAAAAAAGTGATAACCTGTCGCTCATCAAATGTTTTCTTCAAATAATTTTACGAGCGTGAAAAGAACAAGGTCGCTCGGCAATCTTTTCATGTTTAGAGAATCTGAAAAGAGCTTAAAGGGAACTCCAATGGGTTCATTTTTCGTATAACCTTTACGAGTCCAAAAAAGTGATAAAAGTATACATGGTTACATTCTCATTGATTTACGAGCACGAGAATGAACAAAGATTAATCTTGGAGTTTTTCCTGAAAAACCCTAAAAGGATCTGTACATGTGACAAATGTATAAAAACAAACCAAAAAGAATATCCTTTCTCCAACGTTTCACTCCTAGACTTTTTATCTGCAAAAATAAAACACTTGTAAAGTCGTTAGGACTTTACGGTTTAGATAAAACATATAAAATACTATGAAATACAAATGAAAAAGTGAAAAAAATAATAAAAATGGGTAAAACCCTCATTTCACTATTCCATTTGTCATTTCACCCAAACCTTTCTCTAAACCCCCTTTTTACCTCAATTTTCAACTATGAATTGTGGAGGGCATGGCTGATCATTCAATGAACCATCTCTACAGAATAGGTAATATTCATTTCCTCCATCTTTCCATGGATTAAAATTTGTTTTTCATTGGTTAAAAATAGATTTTTGGGTTAATGTTTTGGGGGTACCCATGCGCGGAGTTCATCGTAGGCGCCCTATATCGCACCCTAAAATGACCTAGGATCATCGCAATCAACTCTATATCCATCCTGTGATGACTTCACACTGTGCAGACACCCTGGCCTGCGACGTGTGCAGCCCCAAAAGTTTTTAAAGATGAATCTGCCAATAAAAAATCTACAGGGAGGAATATAATGATGATAATCCCTCTTTATGGTTCCATTGCAGGTTTTCCACGATAAAAATGTTGGAATGGAGAGAGAGAGAGAGAACGAGGAGAAAGACTTATTTTTTGGAAATGACCCAGGAACAATAATTGCCCTCCCGTAGTGTGGGTTGTCGAAATTCTTCAAAATCTAGGGTATGAGGGCCCAACTGAGATTACTCGAGTACCTATTTCACATGTGGGATGTGAACGAGAAGTAATTTGATGTGGGTGATCATACTCTTACGATATATATCGAGGATATCTACTTCTTAACTGGGTTGTCTCACTGTAGGTCCTGAGTAACACTTCCAGGTAGCAGGGGTGGTGGCGAGCCCATGAACCACTATATCAGAGAACACTGTGTGCCAGGTACCTAGAATAATAGTGGTAAAGTTGTTATAATAGATCTCTGAGACTTACCTCTACAAACCATCCTCTATACCATCACACGCATGGCAAGAAATGTAGCTCCCCATATGGCTCTTCAGAGCTATTTTCATTATGGGTTGGAGTGTATGGAGCCTCGAGTTTTCAACTGGTGTAAAGGGGTTCTCAAAAGTATGAAAAAACAACTAACCAAGTGCAGGAGTGGTGGATTGAAATATTTCGGATACGGTTCTATTTTGGTATCCTTATTCCTAGAGAGGATCCCAGTTTTGCAATTACAGGTAGAGTGCGGTATACCTTCCCCACAGGATCTGAGAATGAAGAGGTGGGTCGACCTCATGGCACGGAATGAAGCCGATCCCATCGTTAGATATAACGATGTCTTCTTTGACTGCTTGATAACTCAAATGCTCATGGTCGACGACTATGCATATGTCAGACTAGACTTCTGAGCAGATCTGAACTTAGCTCTTCCTGAAGTTTCCCAATGGGGGGACATAGGTAAGAAGGACATTTTGTTTATATCATTTTTTTGTTATTTTTCAAAATACAAATTTTTTTTTATGTTGTTTATCCGATGACTAATCAAATTCTCTTTGATGATGTAGATGTGGGACCTTATCGTCCTCCAGGTTCATCCCTTATCCAAAGGCAAGGGGAGAGAGGTGTCATATCAGGAGTATCTATTGTTGACTTCAAGACCATAAAACAAAATTTGGAGGGACTCATAATGAACATCCCCGATACTTCTATAGATGATGTTCTGAGGCACTACCAACGCCACACAGTGGGTGTGTCTGCTTCCATCAGTCAATTGCTCAGTAAATTAGCACAGGCAGTCGCATGTTATAGCGAGTAGTATCCTTTATGCTATATTTTATATGAAGCCATGTGCTTCACATTTTTTATATTTTGGTCTTCGGACAAAAACTCTTTTTTGTAAACTTTTATCATTATATATATATGAGGCTTTTATTGGCTTACTTGTGTATATACAAAGTGTGATTGGATTTTATAAATGTCTCAAATGTTTGTCTAACACATAATTAGCCAATGCATCCGTTAATGTATTTAGACATCTAGGAATGTGTTGATATTCATTGTAATCAAAATGACGTTCCAAGAGGTGAATTCATAAATATACTCTTAACAACGTAGGACTTCGGATAGAATACACATTACTCAATTGTAGGACCACTAACTGTGAATCTGGTCATACAACAAGATGACGGATTCCAAGTGAAACAGTGCCAGTCAATAACTTGATGATTGTATTGTATTCCGCGATATTATTAAGTGCATGAACAAGGAAAACACCATGTAGACTAATCAATTCATCAGTAGGTGCATAAAATTCCCAACCAGTAGACGCTAAGTTTTGAGTACTGCTACTACGCCATCAATGAAGCCAAGGTAGAGTAGTGAAGACACTGACATCTCAAAACCAAGCATAATGCAAGGTAAGCAGCTAAAGGTCAAAACCAAACAACGAAAAATCACACAAGAGTATTATGCACTAAAATACAAGCACTCATGCATAAACAACTTAAGCATAGTACTTCTTCAAGTAAATCCCATTTATAGGTTCACTCAAATGGATTCCATCATAATCAACAAGCTCATAATCTCCCTTCTCCAACACTCATTTGACAATATAAGGCCCCCGCCACATGGGCTCGAATTTACCGGCCCCTAGAAAATCATGATCTTTCTCATAAAGAAGAACTAGATCACCTTCATAAAAAACATGTGGCTTGACATGCTTGTCATATTGGGATTTAACATATTTCTTTTGAGTTTAATAACTAAGGAGGAATCATAACAGGTTTCATCTAGTTGCAACAAATACAAAAGACGTTCCTCTTTAGTAGAGGTGTTAGGGAGAAGTTCAATGGCTAGCTTCAAATATGGTATCTCACATTCAATCAGAAAAATAGCTTTGATACCATAAACTAATTGGAAATGTGTAAATCATGTGGCAGACTTAACAGATGTCTGATAGGCCCATAATGTCGAGAACAACATGGTGTGCCAATTTGTCTTATGAATTCCTATCATCTGTCAAAGCATGGTAGTGAGAACCTTGTTGATCACTTAAACCTGACCATTGGCCTGTGGATAATAGGGGGTTTAGTTTTCATGGCGAAGACCCAACTTCTCAGTAAGTTCAGACATCATGAAATTTTGAAAATGACTACCGTGATCAGTAACAATGGCTTGAGCGACACCGAACCTAATAATGATATGATTGAATATGAACAATGCTACAGTTTTCCCGATGTTATCAAATGTAGGCATCGCCTTGGCCCATTTAGTGAAATAATCCACAGCTACAATGATGTATCCATGCCCCCCGACCGAGTGAGAGTTACATGTCATGAAGTCAATGCCCCATTTGGTGAATGGACCAACTAAAACTACAGGATGGAGAGGATCAGGGTGATATCATATATTGTTCTTATAAGTATGACAAGCATGGCATTTTTGGATGGCAGAAATGCAATCCTTAAACAAAGAAGGCCAAAAATAAGTAGCTTGTAATATCTTTTGGGCAATGGCATACCCAGACACATGACCGCCACATGCTCTGGAGTGACATTCATTCAAATATTTCTCAGCTTCATCGTAAGTGAGTCATCATCGAAAAATGGAATCAATATCGCGGCGGTAAAGGGTATCACCAAGAATGATGTATTGGTAGGCTTGATACCGTATACGACGATGATCTGTACAAGGTAGATCAGGTCAAAAAGTTTGAGTTTGAATATAGATAATGATATCTATGTATCATACATCATCAGAACTGATCAGAAAAAGGGATTCATCAAGAAAGGAATCATCTGCCACAATTTTTGTCTCAGTAGAGGGAAGGTCACATATCAGTTCGACAAAAACCAAAGATTTATTCGACTTAGCATGTTCAAACTCTAAGTCAAACTCCTGGATAATAAATATCCATTTGGAGTAATTTCCCCCTAGCAATTTTCTAGTAATTATATGTTGCATGGGGTTGCAATCGGAAATGACACTGGTTCTGCATAATAGGATATAGTGACGAAAACGTTGGACAACTTGAAAAGCTTCCAAGACCAGTTTCTCCACATGTAGGTGTTTGGTATTGGTAGTCGTAAGACTCCAACTCAAATAGTATATAAAATGTTCATCATGTGAATTATCCTCTTGGACTAAGACCATAGCAATGGTAGAGTCTAAAGCAGCTAAGTAGAGGAAGTAACCTCGACTATAGTCAGGGGGAAAATATAATGGTGTATGGGTTAAGGCAAGTTTTAAAGATTCAAAGGATTTGTTTGCAGTATCGTCTCATACAAACTCGTAACCTTTCTTGAGTAGCCAAGTGAATCCTTTCGTCAGTTCAACGTAATTGGGGATGAAATGATGCAAAAAAAATTCCTTCGCTTGCAAACTTTGGAGTTTGCATAGTGTGGAAGGATGAGGGAGATTAAGAATAGCCTCAACCTTCAAGGGTTATACCCAAATCCCATGTATTGACACAATGAAACCAATAAGTCGGTCGGATTCCAAACAAAAAACACATTTGTGTGGATTCATACTGTTGGTTGTGGAGCCTGATTATCTTCCTGATTCAGAGGTATTTTACTTTCAGTTGTGTTTATACCCCATGAAGTATTTACACCCTAGAAGTATGTACACTCTTCCATGCGGGGGAGTGCAAAGGGGGGGTACCCCCTCTACAGGGGGGGTTATCCCCCCGGCTGGGGGGTCTGGGAAAAAGTGGGCCCCCAGCGGGGGTTCAAGGTCAACGTTCCCTGATGGGGGTTCAAGGGCGAAGCCCCCGAAGAAAAAATTGCCTTGTAAATGTATATTGTAATTTCATTGTAAATCTAGACCGTTCATTATAAATTCGCAGATCTAACGATAGAGATTATGTTAGGGTTTTTTTCCCTAGAAGGCAACCCTCTTTTATGAGGGAATTGTATATTGGCTATGGGAGATGGCGAATATTGTATTCTGAGATAGAATACTGTGAGAGAAAGAAGAGGAAGTTACAGAAGGTTTGTTGTAGGTTGTATCCCTTCATATGTTGGATAATAATAAAGGAAGGACCTGGCAATTTCTTTGGTGGATGTAGCCCACACTAGGTGAACCACATAAATCTGTGTCTCTATTGTATTGTGTATAATCTGTGTTTTTTTCTGCATTTTTATTATTTTATTGCTCCACGGTCCTGTTTTTCTAACAACTAGTATCAGAGCGAAAGGTAACTCGCAGGAAAAGAGGGTTCCTAGTTTGAGTGGGAGCAATGTTGGAAGATGGAAAGTTTAGGGTTGAGAAACTTAACAGCCAAAACTACCAGTTATGGAAGATGCATATGGAAGACTATTTATATCAGAAGGATCTATTCCTACCATTGGGCAGAATAGCAAAGAAGTCAGTGGCTACGAAGGATGAAGAATGGGAGATTCTTGACAAAAAGGCTCTAGGAACGATATGGCTGAGCCTGGAAGCATCGGTGGCTTTCAATATTTCCAAAGAAAAGACAACGAAGGGTTTGATGGATGCATTGGCCAAATTTTATGAAAAACCCTTGGTGTCCAATAAGGTATTTCTAATGAAGAGATTATTTAATATGAAGGTGTCGGAAGGTGGGTCTGTAGCAGATCATTTAAATGATTTTAATACGGTTACTAATCAACTAAGTTATGTAAAAGTGGACTTTGATGATGAGGTTAGGGAACTTCTAATCTTGTGCTCATTGCTAGAAAGATGGAACGGCTTGATCATGGTTGTAAGTAACTCTATCTCTGGTTCAAATACTTTAAAATTTGATGATGTTGTTGGTGTTATATTTAGTAAGGAAATGCGATAGAAAAGCACAAGTGAGACATCAGGAAATGCGTTGAACATGTAGAACAGGGAAAGACAAAAGGATAGAGGAAAGGGTTTCGAGAACTGTGGGAATTCTAGGAAGGGAAGATCCAAATCCAGACTTGGAAAGATAGAGTGTTGGAATTGTGGGAAGAAAGGACATCTGAAGAAAGACTGCAGAGCTCCAAAGAAACAAAGAGAT
>SNQJ01S0018038.1:163231-196089 GCA_010110895.2 Picea sitchensis | reverse complement strand
GCACAAGACCAGATATTACACATGCAGTGGGAGTTGTGAGCAGATATATGAACAATCCAGGTAAAGAACATTGGGAGGCAGTAAAGTGGATTCTCAGATATTTGCGAGGTACTGCTAATCATGCATTATGTTTTGGAGGTTCATAAACGTTTCTACAAGAATATGTTGATTCAGATATGGTAGGTGATAAAGATAGCAGGAGGATTACCACAGGGTATGTGTTTACTATAGGTGGAACATCAGTAAGTTGGATTTCAAAACTGTAAAAGGTTGTTGCACTTTCAACAACAGAGGTAGAGTATGTTTCTACTACGGAGGCTAGTAAAGAGATGATTTGGTTACAGAGGTTTATGGAGGAATTGGGAAAGAAGAAAGAGAATAGCAGGTTGTACTGTGACAGTGAGAGTGCCATTCATCTTGCAAAGTACTCAACCTTCCATTCGAAGACTAAGCATATGCATTTAAGGTACCACTTCATACGATCCGCCTTGGAAGATGGACATTTGAAGTTGGAAAAGATACACACTAGCCAAAATCCTGCAGACATGTTAACAAAGAGAGTAACTAGGGAGAAACTGAGTTCCTGCTCAGTTTCAGTTGGTCTTCAAGAATGAAGATGAAGATGAGAAATTTTCCAGGTCCAAGAAGGTTCAAATTCCAACATATACAGCAGCGGTGGAGTTGTTGAGATCAGTCTCCAAGTGGGAGATTGTTGCTTGTGGAGCCTGATTATCTTTTTGATTCAGAGGTCTTTTACTTTCAGTTTTGTTTATACCCCATGAAGTATTTACACCCTAGAAGTATGTACACTCTTCCACGTAGGGGAGTGAAGAGGGGGGGTACCCCCTCTATGGGGTCCGAGGGGGCTATCCCCCTAGCTGGGGGGTCTAGGGGCAAGCAGGACCCCGACGGGGGTTCGAGGGCGAAGCCCCTGAACGAAAAATTTCCTTGTAAATGTATATTGTAATTTCATTGTAAATTTGGAATGTTCATTATAAGGTCGGATATCTAACGATAGAGATTATGTTAGGGTTTTTTTCCCTAGAAGGAAACCCTCTTTTATGAAGGAAATGTATTGCGACTATGGGAGATGGGGAATATTGTATTCTGAGATAGGAGACTGTGAGAGAAACAAGAGGAAGTTATAGTGGGTTTGTTGTAGGTTGTATCCCTTCATATACTAGATAATAATAAAGGAAGGACCTGGCAATTTCTCTAGTGGATGTAGCCCACACTGGGTGAACCGCGTAAATCTGTGTCTCTATTGTATTGTGTATCTTCTATGTTTTGTTTCCGCATTTGTTTTATTTTAATGCTCCACGGTCCTGTTTTTCTAACACATACATATGCGATAATAACGACAGTGTAGGAAAATGGCCCGTAAATGTGTCGGGTGATCTTGACGACGCATGGAATGCGCCGGTAGATCATCTAGATAGGGTTGTACAATGTGCTTAATATCATGGAAAGTGTAATACATAGCACACTGAAAGGTCGCACTAGCATTTTTGAGACCAAAGGGTAATTTCCAGTAGGCAAAGGTTCCCAAAGGGAAGATAAAAGTGGTGGTGTGTTGATCCGCTCGTAAAATATTAATTTGATTATAACCGGAAAAATCGTCCATCAAGGAGAATATTTCACTTCCGGCATAGTCGTCAACGATCTGGTCAACGAAAGGGGTAGGAAAATTGTCCTTGGGACAAGACTTATTCATATCCCTATAATCTACACAAACGTGGATTGTACCTTATTTCTTATTTACCAGAAAAGGATTGGATACCCAATCAGTCAAAGCCACAAGATAGACAAAGCTAGCTTTAAGAAGTTTTTCGACCTCAAGAATGATAGCAGCAAATTTATGTGGATGGACTGGGTGAAGTCATTGCCGAACGGGTTTAGCATCCGGATATGTCTTAATCTCATGCACAACAATATCAGGATCAATTCCTGGCATTTCTTCGTAACTCTGGGCGAAAACATCATGGAATTATTGGAAAAGGGTTTTATACGTGTGAAACTCATCAATAGAACATGAGGCCCCGATATGAACATTCTCCATGAATCCGGGTTTAATTGATATGTCAAGAGGAATGGTAGGTGAAATGTTACTCAAGTTCCCTTCGTACAAAACATCGTCTGTTGACTCAGGAATGGAAGAAATAACAACAACGGTCGGCGGAGTCGAAATCCATTGGTAGCTCTTTATGGTATCACATTTTATGAAGAGAATAGAGAGATGATTCCCATCATCCCATGGAGTATCTTCCACAGACATGTCTGACATGATCATCTCATCAGTAGGAAATATCATGTGAAATAGATCAGGAGATGAATCACGGAGATAAGGAGGAGAGGGGGTTTCCTATTGAATACCTTGATAAGCGGATTCTACCAAACTGAAAGGCCTTATGTCACTGTAGTGAAGGTAATCACCAGATCTAGGTACTACCCATAGGTCATATGAATCAGGGGTTTCAAGAACATTGGTTGAGATCATGTTAATTGAGGCAACAAAAGGAGGGGGAATATCGGGTGGTGGGATTGGAAATGTACCCATCAAAGTTGAATCTTTCAAAACACCCACTCTAACATTCTCGTAACCGGAAGGTGTCTTCGAGATAAAGGGAACATTGCTAGTAAGGGAATCAGAATTAAAGAAGTTCATTTGGTCGACAGTAACAAACTTTCCTTGGTGCGGGAAATGTAACACATGAAAAGGGTAGACACAACTGCACACATGGAATCAACCCAGCTATGGCCAAGTAAAATTTTATAATCAAGAGGTGCATCGAAGACCTCAACCTTGACATTGACCAACTTAAATTCCAACATAATAGACAACGAGGGAAGAACACCATAAGGTTTAAAACATGTACCATTGAAGGCCTTAAGTGTATTATGTGTTTCTGTGAAGGTAGGAGACTAAATAGATTTCCAACAAGTAACATACATAATGCAATTTGAGTCTCCTTCATCAATAGCATTTCTACAGATATTCTTGTTTTAAACAACAACTTGGATCTGAAACGCAAACTGAGGAGGAAGCCTTGGAATGTGATCTTCCAAGTCAAAGATTATCAAATTGGTATTCATAGGATCAATTCCACCAATGGCCTTTAATAGGGCCTTACGTTGAGTAGAAAAACTTTGAAGTATTTTGAGCGCTGACATCGTGGAGGGTTCTTGCACAAGGTCTTCTTCAATACTGTATTTTTTGGCAGCACGTGCATAGGGATTAAATGCAGACTTTCAAACAACGCCCTTGGGAGGATGGAGAAGAAATGTATCGAGACCCGGTCATTCGAGATGAATAGGATTGTTTGGAGGTGAAGTTGGGGGAGAAGGTTGCACCAACGAAGGTGGTATATCATCAACTTTCTCTTTTTACAGAGAATAATCTTTGGCCGACTTGCGATTGCAAATTCGTTCTTTTTGGAGTCACCAGTACACATAAGGACGTAAGATGAGGTAGAAGGAGAATCTTGGTCATGAATGACCAATTGAGCCTGCTGCTGATAACGAAAATCTTGTGACAAAACGGCAGGTATAGGAGGCTTCCCGGTCCCTTGGAGGAACTTAGTAACCTCAACGCATCTTGGAAAATATTTCATGTAATGGTCATCACTACAAATAAGGCAGGGGTAAGGAGGTTTGCGTTTATCTTTCTCATCAACAGTTTGTGTTTTGGATTTTTCAGAAGATTGATTTTTATTTTTGTATTCCTTATTCTTACCCTTCCCTTCCTTTTTAATTTGATTCTTCTCAGTAGGTGTGGATTGAACCGAATTAAATTCAGAAGTATTATCGGTGGAAGGAGTAGGAGTAGGGGTATTATGTATATTAGAAGCAGGATATTTGGGATTGGTGTGATTGGCATGTGTTGACTGAGTCTCAGCATGAAAGGTTCCAATCACAACGTCAGCAACGTGAGAAGATGCGGGAGGTGTTGGGGTAGGATTTGTGGAAGGACGAGGAGCATCAGGGATCAAATTGTAAAGTGTTCTTGTTTGTGAATAAACGAGATCTAGATATTGAGCATGACTAATCACCTACTCTTGAGTGACAACACCACCCATGGAAACATCATGAGAAATAGGTCCAATGAGTGATTTGGTAAACCACTCATCCAATAGTTGATCAGGAAGAGGAACTTTGATCAAATTTCCTCTCCTCCTCCACTCATGAATGTGAACAGAAATATGAGTGGAGGAGGATTGTTTAAAAGAACTCAAAATTTTGGTTACTGTCTTGTATCGAATTGGAAGCTGGTGATGTGTCAAAAAGGCCATGGATAGGGTGTTAAAGTCATTAAAGAATCCTTGTGGTAACTCAATGTACCATTTTGTTGTCGAACCCGTGAGAGTGCGTTGGAAAATTCGTAATCTTATGGAATCGTCCATCAATGAGTTGGACGAACACCAAAGATGGAAAGTCATAACATGATTATTCGAGTCTTTTCCCACTCAACCATAAAAATTAAGAATGTCAGACTGTAACTTGGTCGGTATGACAGGCCAATAGGGAGAATGTAAAATAGGATCATTCAAAGTCATAGACAGATCAGGCAAATCCAAAGTGGCAAGAAAAGGAAATTTTTTGTTCACTTGATGAAACTAGTAGTTCTTAGGGGGGAGCCCCATAGGTATACGAGTAGGACCATAAGAAGTTTGCATATAATTAGACAGTTCTAACAGATTCTGTTGTGGAGGATTTTTAGGCAGATAGCCCATAGGGTTGGGTTGATTAGATATGTTTCCTTGGAAAGGAACATTAGATTAAAAACTTTTACCCCAATTGGGATTTAGAGAACCTGGATACGGTTGACCGAGGTTAGGGGTTACAAAAGAATTAACTTGAGGATGTTGTCCCCCAAAAGGTTGCATATTTCCTTGGAAAGGAAGATTCCAAGGTTGAGATTGTAACACAGGTACATGTTGTCCATAAATTGGGTTATGGACTCCAACTTGAGGTTGCCCCCCAAGTTGAGGTTGTCCCCCAATTTGAGGTTTTCCCCCAAATTGAGGTTTCCCCCCAGCTTGAGCTTGACCTCCAACCGGAATCTGAAAACTATAAGTGACAGAATGAGTGGTGCCCCCAACTAGATTGGGGACACTAGGACCAGATTGATTAGATCCTCCTAACAAAGGTGGAGTAGGAACATAAGGCCCTCTAGAGAGAACCTGGGAAAGTGTAGGAAAACAATGACTCACAACATTATACCCAGGAGGAACAAAGAGGCGAGACCCTCTGGATGGATTATGGGTAGGGAGAGAAATGTAAGTATTCAAATTGTTATACCTAGGGGGAAGTGATGGATTTGGTCTAGGTGGAAGTGGTGTTCCAATAGGATATTGAGTGATAACCACATTTTTGGTAGAAACTATGGTAGCATGTGGGACCATAATAGAATGGGCCATCTGGAGAGGAAGAATCAAGTGAGAACCAACCAACAATTGTTCTGAAATGGTGGTGACACTACTGGTAGTACTAGTAAAATGGTCTAAAGGTACCGTATAGGTAACAGACGTCTCAAGAATCCGTGATGCCATAGGTTGATCAGCACTCACTCCTAGGTTGTCATAAAGATCATGTATTGTTAAAGGGGAAGAACTAGTATTAACAACTCTAGCAGTGTGAGTCCAGGTTCTAAATCATTCACATGGAAAAAGTGGATCATCTACTCTAGACCCTGCGTTAGGTCCAGTAGGTACTCCAGTATTCTCAACAACAACAATTTCTCCCGATGAATTCATCTGAAGAAAATGTGTGTTGTGTATAATACTCAATAATGGATTTGGGGGATGTCAGAAAGACTCTAAGGAATCTGAAACAATTAGAAATCCTTCCAAAGAGTGTGTGCTTCCAACCTCATAAGATACTTCGTTATTGACTACTCCCTCGTGAGAGCATTCTGGTGAGTTAGGAAGCAAAGGGAGGTAACCTTACAGATGTTTTGGGGGTAGCCTTTGCATCCTAGGTGAATGGTGAAGGCTGATGTTGGCTGAACCAATTAAAGAATGAAAAAAAATCTATGGCCAACTAGAGAAAACAAACAACACTCACTAATAAAATATAGAAATTACACCAAGAAAAAAAACCTTCTTATTTTGAAATCACTAGTTGGTGATGAAATCCAACATCACAATATCAAGAAGAGAATGGGCTGGGATAAAGCAGGTGGAAAAGTTACGTTGATGACCTAATTAACGGAATTACACCCAGGTGCAAGCTCCCACACATAATCATGGGTATATCCTCGAAGGAGACCGAGTGAGTTTGGCCAACATTGATTCCAAGTACCGTGAAGACTTTCCCCTCCACAATCACCTCATGTAAATACCCTAAAGATATAGGCTACTAAGGTTACCAACTACAACAGTGATGTCTGGGGAAACAATAGACCGTTCGATCCACATGCAAAGGTAGGGTGTCTAGCCCAAAATCAACTCGAGAGGCTCCCACACATAATCGTCGGTATACCTTCCAGTGACCCACAATAATACACACAATCTATACACTACGACGAACAAAGCAGGGTGAGTAACTCTACCAGTCCTAATGCGACCTCGTGATTGACCCTTCCCAGGAAACAATGTAGCAATTGGATTTGAACTCTCCCTATCACAAGATACTATTGTGTGTTTTGATTCTTTGGAGAGTGTGCCTTACAACCTATTCCAAAGCGCTATCCTAGCTAATGTTAGTGAAAATAATACCTAGAAAATAAAAGTTGCTAATAAATTTTAAATTTACGCTGTGTTTTATAGGTTGTTGTTTACTCAAAAGGAAAAATGAAACTGTTGATGTTGTGACCTTGACCCAACAAAATGAAAAAAAGAGATGAATGTGTAATTTTTCAATTCAATGAACTCTAATTACAATGGGGAGAATGTATCCTTTTGAAGTACAAAAAGCTACGAATTACAATTTCCTAATTTCGAATGAACATGATTCCAAGTAACCATGAACTACAAAATTTTCTAATTCTTCTCTTTAACAAATATTTCGAATGTAAAAATTTTATTATGAAAGATTACTAAAAAGAATAAATGAATTTAGTTCTTCCTTTTCAAAACAAAATCATAGATGAGACGATGAAAGTAAAATGTAATCCAAGAAAATCAAGACATTCTCAACACAATTCCCAAATCAAACTTGTAATATAGACAAAAATGAAAAAGACAAGAAAACCTTTTGTCATATGCAAGCAAAAAGTGTTTCTTAATCAACAAACAATTTGGAAAGTAAAACCAATCCAAAACTTGAAACAAACCAAATACCCTTTGTCAAACAGGCACCAAGATCAAGATCTGTGATTATATCCTCATGACAACGATCAAAAGAAAAAAACTTGCAAAATGAAAATAAAGACTTTCAATCACTGAAAACCAATCAAGAGAAAGCTTTAAACTCATAGATCAATCAAACATGGGCATCAGAAGTTCATCCTAGGAAACTAAGGCAAATATGGGTGAAAAAATACAAATTGACTCACTCCAACAAATTCTACAGGAGTCGTCGCAGGCTGGGTATGGGACACAGTGCGATGAACAAAGGTCGTCACAGGCTACTAGCAGAGCACAGTGTGACGTCATCGCATTGGATTGGTAAAGAAGGATGCGACGTTTGAGGGTCATCACATGCTTCCAATATGGTGCAGTGCGAAGATCTCTGTAAATGAGGAAAAAATGGAAGAAAGAAAAAAAATATAATTGAACTTCCAGACCCAGGGAGTCCAGATGGATCACCCACAGACTCAGAGAGTGAATTTAATCAGAAGAAGGTAGGCTAAAAGAAAATGGGAAGAAAAAAATTAAAAGGAAGTCATATCCCCAGTGTGGTCGCCAATTTTTTTATAGGATTAATCGATAAATGTGGACATAAACAGATCTCCCTAGATCCACTCGGATCTAGAACAAAACATAACAGAATATGACGCTTTCCCTAAGCTCTAACTATTAAGTTTACTAGTTAACAAGAGATATACAACATACCATTTAAATGTCGTTTCCTCTTGCCATTGCCATCCTAGATCCACTCTAGTGCTCCTGTGATATTGGATCTGCAAGGGAACACAAGCCAACCAAAGTGAAATCAATACAATGAACTCAACAAGAACCTATGTATGTGATCAAGGAATCATACAATAAAACAAGACAAGTTTTATGGGAAAGAAACATATTGTTGTATCATATTAAAATGAAAGTGGAGATTACAACCAAAGACTTGATGTCGCAAGGTCCCCTTTTGATGGCCCTTTGCTACAACACACACACTTGCTCCAATCTTGAATGAAGAATATCCACAATGACTTGATGAACTAAAATGAATCTCTCAAGTTATGTCAAGTATGAGTTGAAGTAGAACTCCTCATCCAATTCTTAGCCTATTCAACCTTATTATTTTCCATGAGAGATCCCTCTTTATATAGGGTAAAGAGAGATGGTTGACAAGATTAGGATGATCCCACCAAATTAGATAAGCGAGTAAGATCCAAACCGTTCGGAGGCCACCTCATATTCTAGAAGATCCCCTTCTAGAACTTTCGTGAAGTTTTGACTTTTTCTTAGCTTTTGACATTGCCGCACCCTAGGTATAGTGCAACCTACGGAGAGACTGAAACCTAGATTTAGAGCAAGGGGTGACGATCAGGCATTGTCTCACCCTATGTATAGTGCATCCTACAATGAACTTCCTTAATAATGTTTTTGAGAAGAGAAATCCAGTCACTTTCCTCATGGAGAAAGACTCTTTTTGGGAACATGAACACATGTTGTCAATGGATCACTGGGGTGACCAAAATAATGTGTAACACTCCTTGAATAAAATCTTCTTGCATACCTTTTGGCTCTCTCTCTCCTTTTCTCTTCTAGGTCCATCCTACTCCTGACCTCATTTTAACAACTTCTAGATCCTACTCAATAGATCTATATCCTGAATCACTTTTCCCCCCTCTTTTCATACCCCCCCAATTCTAGGGGATTCTACATATCCATCCTATTGGGCTCCATGTGCATCATCCCCTTCTCCATGAACTACATTTTTATCCAGGGTGGGATTTCTTATAATAGTCTTTTTCTAGGAACTTCAACAAAATCTGTTTCAACCTCACTGATAAAATCAATTTTTTCAACCGCAAATTCATTTATATTTCCTTCCTTCACCTAATAAAACCAAAAATTGATGGCTCAAGTCCACCTTTTATCTAATTCCTTCAGTCTATCCATTGTGACTTATTCCCAGACCAATGTTCCTTGCGGTCTCAAAGAAGTATTAGTACCAGTATTCCTCTTCATCCATTCATACAATAGACAATTAAATTCAATAAAAAAAATTCCATGCATATCAGAGCAGGGATACATGTCTTTCCATCGCTTCACATTAGTATTCATACATTGACTTTTAACTGAAAAAACTCATCTTATTTTTCAATCGACCAATCTTGAATTTATTCGTGAGATGGATACTACCTCATTATTTTCCTCCATCACTCAAAACAAAACCTTCAGGTCCAGGAAATGAAACCATTTGTTTGGTCATCCACACTTGCGTGTGTCTTTCCTAACATTGGGGGGTTGAAGACCCAGGGTTCATTTAGATTTAACCAAAAAAAACCCCAATGCATGGACATATTAATCATCAGCCAAAGAATGAATAATTTCTCACCCAATACACCATGAGAATCATAGATACCATCTATTCTTGTCTCGGTGATCATAAAGGAATAATTGCTCAAAGTTCCATCTAGGCTAGCATTTGGACAATCCATTGAAAAATACTTAACAACTAACAATATGAAACAAAAACACACACATTCAATTGACACATGAGTAATACATCATAAGACCATAATCGTTGCAACTTTATTTTCTTCATTCCATCATCACAAACATACTTTAAGCAACTCATAAATTAACAACAACAACGCCTTTCTCTCTTATACATTTTCCTTGTGTTACATTACACAACGTCATGCACTTTATTTTATACTCTACAAGTGTGACAAACTCAGACATACAACCAAAGACATTATAAAACATAGGATCAGAGCAAGCTCAATGGAAACAATACCCACAACTATCAAAACAACAACCAACTGACTAATGAGCTAACTCTCCTCTTGTTTTCCTTGCTCCCTTTTATTTGCTTCTCGGATATGGCACTCTATCACTTTCATTTTTGTCCCACTCAATCCTCTAACAGCTAGTCCTGCATACATATTTCACATGCATGCATTCCACGTAGCCTCTATGGAATCATGGTAATCTCATCTACCTTGATAGATCATCTTCGTTTTTCTCCATGATCCCTCGTTCTACCGATAGTAATCATTCTGGTAGATTTCTTGAAGATTATTTTCTTGATTCTAGTGTACATGCGGTGTCTTCTTGATTCCTAGCACATATCAAAAAACATGTATCGATGTGCATTGGAAAAACTTGAACTGGCATGCCATAAAAAAAGTTGATCTAATGCATGTGCCTCCTATCAACCCTTGTGCAACTTCTTGAGAGCACACAAAACTGGAATAGGTTTGCACAACTTCATTTTTGTGCACACGCGATATTTACCCAAAACTTTGGGTGTCAACAATATCCTTATATTCAAGTTGTTATTTCTATTGCTTCATTTATAAGGTGGAGGATACATCAGATGGATGTCAAAACAGCTTTCCTCAACGAGATCATTGAGGAGGAAGTATATATATAGAGACCTCGAGGATTTGAGGTATATGGGAGTGATTTTCATGTGTGTAGGCTTAATAAATCCTTGTACAGACTCAAATAGGCACCCAAGGCATGGTATTCTAGGATCAATGGATACTTGTAGAGTATAGGATTTACCAAGAACGAGGTGGATCCTAGGTTGTACTTCATATTTGTTGGGCATATCCACTTATTGTGTTATGTATGTAGATTATTTATTTCTCATAGGTGCAAAGGATCTTATTGCAGGTTGAAAAGAATATTTGGTAATTGAGTTCGAGATGAAGGACATTGTCTTGATTCCTTATTTCTTGGGGCTATAGATATGGTAGGTATCGAGAGATATATTCCTTGGTTAAGGGAAGTATGCAGTCGAGATCTTGAGGATATTTAGGATGGATGAATGTAGATCGATGGATACACCTATGGTTACCAATCTGAATAAGGTTGTCACTTGAGATTCAAAATTGGTGGATCCTAGGATATATAGGTAGCTAATAGGTTCATTGATGTATTTGGTCAATACCAGGAAAAATATATGTTTTTTTGTGAACACCTTGAGTCAGTTCGTGGTGGAGTCGAGGAAGGTGCATTAAATAGTAGCGAAACATGTGCTCAAGTAATTGAGAGGTATAATGGAGTATGGATTGAGGTATCTTGGAGGAGATGGAGTGAAGTTACAGGGATATACAGACTCAGATTGGGTAGGGAGTGTAGTAAACAGAAAAATCACCTTGGCATGCTAGTTCATCTTGGGATCAGTAGTGATTACTTGGTTCAACAAGAAGCAGACATCTGTAGCAATCAATTCAACAGAGGCAAAGTATATAGTAGCGAGTATGGCTATCTGTGAAGACATTTGGATTTGAAAATTGTTTATAGGTTTATTTGATCATGAGTTGCAACCTACAATGATATAATACGATAATCAGAGTTGTATCAAACTCTTGGAGAATCTAATATTCCATGGCAGGTCCAAGTATATTGAGATTAGACACCACTTCATTTGAGATATGATCCAAAAAGAGAGTAATTAAGAATAAGTATATTTCTACATATGAGAAGGTAGCAGATATTCTGACCAAACCCTTGGTTAAAGAGAAGTTTTTGTTCTTCAAATACAAACTTGGAGTGGTGCAAATACCTTCCTTGATAATATGGAGTTTTGATGTTTGGTAGCATCAGATAGGTATTTCCACATAGTTTTATGTGTCTAGACATGTGGAAATAATCCAAATCCTTCTATCCTTGAGATTTTACTTTAATTAAAGTAATTATTAAAGAAAAGTGTTTTATTTAATTAGTTGATTTATTTAAAGAAATGCTAAAAGTTATCATTTAATCTTAGCCATTGATCTCAAGTGAGGTGAGAAGTAATCTCAACCATAAATCAATTTGGATATTTGGGTTAGGTTATAACTCAAGATTATAAAAGAAAGTCTAGGGTAAAGGATAACACACTTCATGAAACTTGAGGGGTTGGATCACAAAGGACTGTGATTCAAGGAGATCTTGGATAGTTGGAGAAGGGCTTCCATCTAGAGATCGGGTCAAGGAGAAGAGAGAATAGAGGCAGTCACAAGTGGGTTTCAGTAGAATGAAGCCACATGAAAGTGTCGATCCATATGGATTTTGTCGTATAGTCATTTTTTTAGTGTACGCAGTTGTCAGTGAAGGAAAGGCTTGTACATCTCAAAAATCATGCTTGATCTAGGTCTTACAACAGAGAAAACTTTTCCAGGTTTGTATGTATTTGTATTTCACTTTGTGGGTCATTATTGATGTTACGAGAGCCTTGAATTTATCATAATAAAATCATCTCAGCATGAGTTTTCCCTCCAGGTTTTTTCTAGGGGCATTTACCCAAAAATATTGGTGTTTATGTGTGCATTATTTGGTTTCTAGTTTTGCTTCTGCTATATTTATTTCAGTTGAATAGTCCAGCAGTGTATTTTTGTTATCACACAGTTCCCTAAACTATGATTCAAAGTTGATTATTAGCGGTGAAAATCATACCATATTATCTTTATTATGCTTGTCACCGCTGATAATCACCTCTACTGAAGCAGATAACCCAAGGCTGCAAGTTATCCTCTCTACTTGGCTTGGAGGCCCCCATCTTCCATCCTCTACTATTGGCTCAATGATTTATGAGGATGATGATGGTGTATCTCGATGGAGCTCTTCCTTGAGACCTACTTCTCATAGTTCAACGAGTAACTGGGCCAAGGACACAGCACCCCTACCTCGGCAGGGTCTACTTGACCTCCCGATCTTTGGATCTTTCTTTTCCACTGAGACGGAATGGCTCTTTAGTTCCCATTGTAACCTTCAATGCATATAGTACCACAAGCACCTCTATAAGTTACACCCGTGTGACCAAGCACTAGGTGTGAACCCCTATTCCGCATGACCACTGCATGACCACTAACTTAGCCCAAATGGCTCTTCAAGTTTCGCAACTTCACGTTTCGCGATTTTGGGATTCCTGTTGTGAGTTGCTCTGAATCCTCCGATTCCCCAAACCCTGAAATGGGATAATGGTCCTTATCTCCTCCCTTATGCCTCAACCATATGACCTCCATCCAAATCTTGGGGCCTCTCTTCCAAGCACATCGTAATTTCATGACTTACGACTTCACGATGCAACTCTTCTCCTTTTCCCGAAGTCTAAACTCGCGACTTTCTCTCCACAGATCAATAGTCTTGAACCTCCTAAGATCTTACGGTCTAGATCGCATCGATATTTTGTGTATCGTGGATTCCCTAAAACAACTTCCTCCACACTTTCAAATTCTGAAATGCCAATATCTCAGAGTGACCAATCAATGGATCTCGTTCCTCCAAATCTAACGGCTGTTAATCCTCCCAAACCTGCAAGTGTTGAAAGACACTTAGCCTTAACCTCCCCATTGATCCACTAGATCCAATGGTCCATGGGTATATTCACTTCTCCCTCTGAGAAACTCAACCATCCATTCAATTTCTCAATGATTCTTGGCCAAATAACTTGGCGTCCTTCCTCCTAAGCTAGGTTTCTGCGAGGTAACTTTGACCCTTGTCCTTCCTTTGAACTTTCCAAGTCTCTATCCTTCCTGAGCTTGAATATTTCTACAAACTCAAATATTCTAAGGGATTCTTGCATGAAATCCTTGCGACCTTCATGATAATCTTTGATTATCTGAAATATTCCAACTCTGTGCACTCCTTGTGACAACATTTCTTCAACCACTCACCTAGTTGGAAAATGTCTAAGACTTCAACCTGGCCTATGCACACCTTGCATGGCTCTATGATACACTTGCACTTTTGTTGGTATAAGAACAACTCTACCCCTCCTGAGCTTTTTTAAGGTAAAACTCATAACCTTTTCAATGCACTCCTTGTGGACCTTCACTACACTCTTTGCATGAATTCTCAGGACAAGAAGAAATTGAAACGTATCCTCTCCCTCTCACAGACTTCATACATTCAACATGAAATAATAAACATAAATCATTGTAACAAATGCATAACAGAGCATATAAGAAAACTGTAAACATACCATTCAATAGATGTAAACAGTATCCATAACAACACCATGAAATTGAGTCAAAGCATTCTTATATTAACTCAGGTGCTTATGTACATGGGTTCTATAGCAACAACTATCTGCTTATACAACTTCTACAATATTTGTTCTCCTATGATATCCTATTCTCTTTCTCTACAACTTACAATGAGAATAATGATACATTACAATACATTTGAGGGAGATTTCTTGAGTTTTCTCTCCTACAGCTCTAAGATGATACAACCGACGGATGAGAGCAACACTCATGATCTGCGTTACAATCCCCAAAACATTTAAGAGAACTTGTGTCTCTCCAAATATTACATTAATGTGCCATCCTTTTTAAATTCAAAATATCTTCAAAATGTGTGTTGGTGTGTATCCAGTTGTCCTCCTTTTTGTGCTTTCTTGCAATGCTCCTGCATCAGCCAAGTTCTAATTGTATCGCTTGGTTCAGTTAGCGTGTCATTTTATGGTTGATGTGCTTCAAAAATATATCTGACTCACCACTACAAAAACCCTCGAAGAGAGAGAGCTCAAGCATGGTCAAATGAATCCCAAATGCATCATTTACCTTGAGGATTGCATGACTCATTCCGAGACCTATGTCTAGCTACAACTTTAGCCTAGACAAATGATTTTCTCTTAGTCAAACTCAGCTATAACCACAGCTTGGTTAGATGCTCTATCTCTACAATAATGATGATTTTCTCTTACTCAATTCCTGCATCGGTCATTCTATAGGACACTTGGATCTAGGATGAGCCAAATAATAGTGGTGGGGGCATGTTGGGACCCAAAGTTTTGGGTAAATATTTAACGTGCACACAAACGAATATGTATGCACTTATTCTTTTTTTGCGCACACTCAAGAAATTGCACAGTGGGTGATAGGGGGCATGCATGCCAAATAATTTTTTCTAATGTGCATCGGTTCAATTTATACCAATGCATGTTGGTTTGATTTTTTTGATGTATGCCAGAAATTAAGAAGACATCGCATGCACACTAGAATAAAGAAAAGAATATTTGTGAAATCTTCTTGAATGATTACTTTAGGCAGCACAAGAGATCTTGGAGCGGTAAGGAGATGAGTTGGAAAGGTATTTAATATTGTTGTGATTCTAAAGAGTCTATGTGGAATGAATGCGAGTGACATAAGCATGTGGGATTGGCAGTCAGAGGAGCGAGTGGGGAAGAACTGAAAGTAATAGAGTGCCAAAGTCGAGAAGAAGATAAAAGGGAGAAACAAAGAAAGAAAGAAGGTTGTTTTGTTTGTTGTTGGTGGTGTTAGTCATGTTTATCTATTCTATCGATTAGGTATTGTTGGTTGTTTCCAATGTCCTTGAGCTCGCTCTGAGCCTATGTTTTGTAATATCTCTGGTTGTGAGCCTAGGTCTGTCATATTTGCGGAGTCTGAAGAAAGTGCATAGCGCTATGTAATGTAATAATAGGAAAATGTATAGGAGAGTAGAGTTATGTTGATATTTATTGATGAGTTTCTTAATTTATTTATGTGAATGATTGAATGAAGATAATAAATTTTCAGTGATTTTGGTCTTATGATGTGTTGATCATGTGTCAATTGAATGAATGTGTTGTTGTTACATATTGTTGGTTGTTAAGTAGTTTGCAATGAATTGTATGAATTCCAACCTAGATGGATTCATGAGTAATTAGTCCTTCATCACCAACATAAGACCAAATGGTCTCTTTGATCCTTGTTGCGTCTTGGGTGAGACCTTCTTCAGTCATGGCTGAGGATTGATATGCCAATATCTTGGGGTTTTTGTTGGTCAAATATTGACGAACCCTAGATCTTCAACCCCTCATACTTAAGAAGGACGCACATAAGTGTAGAATGAACCAATACATATCATCCATCCCCTTGATGATCTTTTACACATTGATACCTTTCCAACAATGCAAAAATCGACTCAATCAAATATCGTATATGGAAGTTATGCTTCCCACAAGTTGAACTACCTTGTTGACCACCATGGTATGAGTGGATGCCATGTCATTCCCCATTACTCACACATGTGGAGATAGCCATGTGTGGACTTTCAAGAAGATTATATAAGGTCCAAAACCTTATCACTAATTGAGGATTGAGGATGCAAAAACCTAAACCCTAGGGCTATGTTAAATATCGGGCCACTAGGAAGAGAAGGGGTTCCATTATTTAGTATTGTACTTGTTCCATAGTTGAGTAGAGCATTCAATGAGTGGGATTTGAGTGCATAACACAGGTAGGAAAAAGAGTCTCTAGTATCCATTCATTCCATAGAGTCATAGGAAACTCCATAGTGAGTGCCCCTTTCTTTGTACTTCCATTGCATTATTGAAGAAAAGAGAACAGAGCATAGACCTCACCTTCTAGCTATGTTTTCTCCTATATTGGGTTTCCTAGGACACATATTTTGTTCATTTTTGGGGATGGTTTGTTCATTTTCTTAGTCTTTCATTTTCATATTCATTTATTTTCATAAATTTTAGAATAAGCTAGTAACAATTAATATAGTATCTAAGGAAATAAATTGCATAATCTAATCTTTCAAAATATTACAAGATTTGTTGAGATAAATTGTTCCAGTGGAATGTCCATGGAAGTTTACAGATCAACTATGGTACCACAATAGAATGACCACCAAGAGGTTGAATAAGCATACATAATTTCAACTAGTATATGGGAAAGAGGTTGTGATCCTTGGTGGGTTTTCCATTCCTAACCTATTTGTTATGTTGGCCACTCACATAGTAGAAGCATAATCAGTTACATAACAACTAGTCTAGTTGATTTAGCTAAAGGAATCTATATTTGTAATTGATTTCCACTAGATAGTTGAGAAATATAGACAATTGATAAATTTGAACAGAAGGCATGGAATGATTTCATCCTTAAGACCAAGTTAGTTTCCAAGGGAGATCCAGTTCCACTATATGACAATCGATATTTGAAGCACCTAGGCAAGTTACAGATGCAATAGCTAGGATCATTTTTAGAAGTGAATATTAGAGACTAGTGCAATCTACATGGCTCAACTTGAAGGCAATATTCAATAGCGATGGGTGAATGGAAATTTCCTGAAACATTGTATCTCATGCCCTTAATTTAATATTTAAACACCACTCTTGTTTAAAGGAGTTTATTTAGGATGGGTCAATTTTTATTTTCATCAATTCAAGATTTCTAATTTCCATTCCAATTTTATTGGTATGTTTTGTCTTATTTTTGTAGTGTTAGTCTAGTATTGAGTTGATTTGTACCCATATTTTGTTTGAAATGGTGTTAAAAATCATAGGCATAGATTTGTTGTCAAGGAAGCGTCAATCTAGTTTTTTCGAGTCGTGGTCACACCTTTGTGGTCAGGGAAGAGTCTTCTATATCCAACAACATTAATCCAGCTATATGAAATTTTTTTTCCTACCAATTGAGTCTAGTTTAATACATTTATAATTTCTAGTGTAGTGGTTTGAAGTTTTGAGAAATATTTATGGTTAGTGTCATGAATCTAGTCAAGTATAGGAAAGGGATTATGTTGGGATCAATTTGAATTCGCGGGGTTAGGTTGATGATTGAATGGAACTAGGGGTATTGAAGGGATTGATGGGATTGATTTTAATGTCACCACAATGGTGTCTTAAATCTTCATTGAGTCAGGTTGGGAAAATTCTATAATTTTGTGTTATATATTTTAATTGGGTATCTACATTTATATTGGTCATGACCTATCATAACACACTCTGTTCATGTGATGTGACCCTTGATAGTAGTTATATTTTATCTTAGTATTCATGATCACATTTTTTAAGTGTTCACGCCTTCACATGTATGGCATAATGGTTTGGATGGGATTTACATGTAATTTATTATGCATCTCTTTCCAGTTAATCTCTCGTATGTTGTAATTTCCATCCTGGTGAGAAATGGGATAGATGAAACGTACTTCTCAGAGCTCATGAATATACTTGTCGAAGCTCATGAATAGGGTACATCCTCTCATGCTTGAAGGATAAAACACAAGTGCATGCCTAAGGAGAGTTATAAGAGAGATAAATCATCTATAGTGCTTTTTAGGATTGGATGGGGATCCTTTAGTAATGGGAAATCCCATTGAATATTTGAGGGAAAATATTCCAAGGATGAACAATGAAGCCCACATTCTCACTAATCATATTGATCAGGTGGATAAGTTCAATGAGATTCGGGTCACGAATGATCAACTCATTTCTATGCATGATGTTGCATTGATGAATAGGAATTATCTAAGAGAATTTCAAACTAATGTGCAAACTACCTACCTCATTCATAGTTAAAGTATTTTCTAGGTGCAGAGTGGCAAGCTATTTTGAAAATGCAACCTATCAAGCTATATAATGACAAGGCTCAATCCTTCAATGCTAAGGATTCAATAGTATTGGGTAAGTAGACTATTGAGTTTGAAACATTTAGTTATTTATGTTATCGTACAATATCCTCAGTACCAAAGTTGACCCCTTTGTTTGAAGAATAAAAAAAAGAGTAGGATACAGTTGAGAAATAAAGTTGCCTCAAGGGTGAATGAATAATTATGGTCAGGGCTTGTTGGACCCTTCTTTTTATCAATGCACAAAGTGGAAAAAAGGAATATAGCATGAGGCTAGGACAACCTCAGCTATTCCATGTGGATCCATAGTCAATTGCGTAGAAGAAGGAAGAGATCCTTGTTTTGTAGCCTATGTCAGCTAGTACTTGTAAGATGTAATGGACTACATTTATGAATCAAACCAGGTTATTTAGGGTTTTGAAAAGGTTAAGAATACCCATTATTCATTGTATAAGTAGTCTGATAGGGATACAAGTAGAATTTAATGAAACATCAAGTAATCAATGGGTTGTTTTTTCTTGGTTTAGTGTTGAGAACTATTATATTGTTGGGTAATATAGTTTTTCACTATTGTTATGATGTTGTTATGAACCATGCACATCCATATATAAAGTGTAACTGTGTATTAGATATGGATTGTGAAATGGATTAATGAAATCCCCCCTTATTTTAAATTTTTTTCTTATCTACTTTACATGGATGATTGGTATGTTGATAGCTCTATTTACTTTCTATTAGATTGAATATATGTCATGTTATGGATCTTCTTATAATAAGAGTATTACAAATTTTTACAGTAGTAGTATATATTTTGTTATGAATGGATACTAGGTATAAATAATTAACTAGTTATGTTGCAACTGAACTCCCTATCCTTAGTATAAACACATGCTTTGAGTGAGAGTTGTCCCTCACAAGGATTAAAAATACTAACACTAGACTACACCAGACCTTTGTTGAACACCTAAGTGGACCCTAGTATCCAAATAGAACCAACATATTTAAAATACTAGGGAATACATACTCCTAATGATACAGGTAGATATTGGTGTCCACCTATCTCTTCCAACTAGCTCACACACAGTTTTCATCTTCGTAGTTTTTTTCTAGATTTTTGGGTCCTAAACTTTTGGGGTTGTTTTGAGGCCCTAAACTGCTTATTTTTGGGCTACTGTAATCACACTATAGATGAAGTCAAAGTGTGGTGTAAAAATGTGTATTCCTCGGATAGACCTTTCCAGTGGGCTATCGTGCACCTAAAACGGAGATCGTATGCAAACGTTACGACCCCAGGAAGTTGATGTACCAACTTACCCCATCAGGGCCCACATGAATTTTGGCACTTCATATCCTAGGGTTAGGTTTTTGGATTTATAGGGTTTTATTATTACTGATTGATGTTAAAAAGTCTTGGAGGATTCATTGTAATGTGCTAAGGCGAATGCCCATAGATGCCACATCTCTTCTGAAATATTAGCTACCAACATTCGAGTGAGCTTGTCTCATTCTATATTTTTACAGTTTCAGCCGATTTCCTTATTGAATAGAAGTTAATTTTCATTGTATCTTTGTTACTATTCACTATATCTATGTGTTAATGTTATAGAATTGTGTTTCATTTTGTTCCTCTCATAAATCTGGATAAGTGGTATCAGAGCGGTTTGTTCTTCATTTGTTTCTCTGTGCATGTCCCCAACAAGGTCAGAGTATAAGCAGTTGGGACTCAAACCAGTTGAGCCTTTGCAATATCAGCCCCGTCGAACATGATGTATGCCCATGGAGGTAGAAAATAGAGACGATAGGGTAGGATATCCCTTCAAACTATTTCTTGTGAAATCCCTCACACGACAAAGGAACGAGATGATGGATAATTTTGCGCAAATCCTTCGAGGACTGCCAACATGTGATGCATATTCCTCAAGCGTAGGTGTCACTCCCTTCAAGGTATAGATCAATTTTTATATTCCTATATTTGAAGGTTAGATAGATGTGGATGTTGTAGATAAATGGTTAAGTCTTGTAGAAGGGTATTTTATTGTCCATAACTTTTCCAATGGAGAAAACATTACATTTGTGCTCCTTAAGATCGTCCCCTATGTCAAAGGTTGGTGGGAGAATTTTTGTGAGCAAAAGGAAACAGGGAATATCCATTATTTGCAGTCATACCCACTTGGGGTTCTTTCAAGGATACTATTAAGAAACAATACTACCCTATTGGAATTTATGAATACTTATATACAATATGGACCATACCTTGTGCACCAAGGTAGGTATCAAATACTCGAAGTGACATATAGTGTTCAAGTATTGTGGCGGTCTGCATAGATAAGTCCAGACAGAAATGAAGTTTCTGAACATCTTTTCCTTTAGCATGTCCTATCGATATGTTGTCAAAATATAGCAGAATATTAAACAAAATACGCGGTCGTTTGGATCTACAAAATCCTCACATCAAAAGTCAGGAAAAGGAAGCCCCAACCTGCATAAAAAAGGACAAAGAAAGGATGGACAGCCTCAGGAAAACTAGTCAAAGCCACAAACAAACAATTACAATGGGAAGACAAAGAAAGACACAGGGAAGTGGTGCGAGTTCCATAAGATCCCCTAGAATAACACCACTGAATGTTGATCAAAGAAGTCATTGGTGGTCGAGGTGAAAGACTCTAAATCAGATGTGGGTTCTGACTCTGAGTTAGAACTAGAAAAAGGGAGACATATCATTCACACAGAACCCAGTGCCACCATTACTACCACCAAGATCCATCCTGATGAACCTGATGAACCAAAGGAAGGTGAGTGCCTCTTTCATTAACAGATGTGGGTGAAGGGTACTTCGTTTCACTTCATCATTGATAGAGGTATCTAGAAGAACCTCATCTCAACAGAGGTCAACAAGTGGTTGGCTCTACCAAGAAAACCGCACCCACAACCATACACCATCAAATGGCTCTGCCAAGGGACTGATCTCCACGTCAACCAGCAGTGTCGCCTACCCTACAACATCAAGCCCTTCAAAGATGAGGTATTTTATGATGCCACCCCTTTCAAATTTTGTGATGTTATTTTGGGGCAACCTTATTTATGGAAATTTCATGTTGTATATGATTCTAGGCCTAGTAGTGTTATTATTACTTTGGACAAAAAATTATACAAGATACCCTAGGTAGTCCCCCCTACTATCATTTCCTCGATCTATGCCAAGCAATGCAGGAAGGTCATCTCTCAAACCAATAAGTTTGCCTTCCTCGTGATTCATGAAAAAAGTGAGGGGAAGCTTGAAGCCACATCCATGGCCTCCATGGTAGGTCTCTCCATGTAGCAGAAGCAAATGGATAAGGTCGTCGAATAATACAAATACATCTTCTCCTCACCCATTGGGGTACCTCTACACTGTCAGGTCAAGCATTCAATCGATCTGACCCCTGGTGCACCGCTACCCAATGGGCCAGTCTATCACCGATCTCTATCATAAAATGAGGAAAATGAGTGCCATATCCAAGAGTTTCTAGAGAAGGGGCACATCTGACTAATCTCATCACCTTATGGAATCCCAATCTTGCTTGTGTAGAATAAAGACGGGACTTGGCAACTCTACATTGATTACAAGAACCTAAATAAAATCACAATCAAGAACTGGTACCCAATTCCCTACATTGACAATCTCCTTGACCATCTCAAGGGGGGAAAATACTTCAGTAAGACTGATCTAAATTTCAGCTACCACCAAGTCCCAGTAGAGTAGACTGATGTATGGAATATTGCCTTCAAGTCCAAAGAAGGTATTTTTGAATGGTTGGTCATGCTCTTTGGCTTGACGAATGCCCCATTAACTTTCATGAGGATGATGAACGATATATTGAGATCTTTCACTGATTATTTTATGGTGGTGTATTTAGATTACATTCTCATCTTCAACAAGATTTGGGTGGAACACTTGCAGCATATTCAATAGGTTTTGCAAGACGCAACAACAGTTATATGAAAATTTGGAAAAATGTTCCTTTAGCGTGAATAGGGTCCAGTACCTAGGCTAAATTCTTGATTAGCATAAGGTTCATGTCAATCCAGCCAAGATCCAGGTTATCCATGACTGGCCAGCCTTGACCACACTCACTAAGATTGGGAGCTTCTTAGGCCTTGCCAATTTCTATCGCAGGTTCGTGTTGGGATTCTCCCACATTGCATGGGCCCTTATCCAAATGACTAGGGGTGGTGGAAAGGATAAGTTTATGTGTGGATATTCACAATAGAAATCATTCGATGATTTTAAGCAGTGCTTGTACTCAACCCCGGTGCTCTCATTAACCGACCTCCAACATCCATTTGAGATTGAGATATATGATTTAGACTTTCTTGTGGGTGCAGTTCACACTCAGCATCGACATTGTGTGGCCTATCATAGTGAGACACTATTAGATACCATATGTAAGTACCCAATGTACTCCATTGGGAAGGAGAAAATCATCCACATTAACCATAATCCTTTGCAGTTCATGAAAACATAAGGAAAATTGAAGAATGATCACTATCAGAAGTGGTCCACATACTTGCAACAGTTCCATATCAACATCAAGTATAAGATAGGGAGTACCAGCTGCATCATTGACTGACTCAACCAACCTCCATTTGCAGCACTTACCACAGTGCTACACTCCTACGGACATGAGACCTCTTAATGTCCCCAACTCTATGAGAGAGATCCCGACTTCACCAATACCTACCATATGTTGGGCACAAATACAACTATCATTGATTTCCATATTCAGAATGGGTTGTAGTGCCATCTGTGCCATCTTTTCATCCCATCAAGGGAGAAATCGAAGTTGATTTGGGAAGCTCACTATAGTCAGGTGGCAGGACACTTCGGCATAGAAAAGACAGTGGCAGTATTACAACAACATTTCTATTGGCCGAAACTTCAACAGGATGTCAACAAGTATATCAGGTACTACATGGCCTGTACCATTTCCAAAACGACCATTAAGAAACAAGGCATGTACACCCTATTATCCTAATTTTTTGGGATAACTAAGGAGATTATGTCTCGAGGCCCGTAGGTTGCAAATATGGAGTGTCGAGAGACTATATGACCAGAAGTATCCACTTGCATAGATGGAGACCCTTATCACCACCATAGAGGTTAGGATTTTCAAATGGCATCCACCACACCAGGTGGCTTCCAAGAGGAACTGGGCGTTGATCCATGAGGTACAATTCAGGTATTATGGTGCGTGTCATTTCAATATTTGAGGCATTTGAGTATGTTGTATCTTAGACTGCTTTAGATTTCATGACATATGCTTGGAAATTATTCATTTTTCCTTGTTTCACCTTGGTGGTTGACATTGTGCCCTAGTAAGTGGTCTTCCTTGGGAATGTGTTTTCTACTAGGAACTCCCTTGATAAACCATCATACCAATCACATCCATACTTACCACTTTCCATCACTCAAAACCCCCATTTCCTTGTCTCTTGGGATTTTAGGGTGTACTGACCCAAGAATGGGTTGTCTCTCATTCTATAGGAAGAATGGTTTGAATTCCTAGTGGGATTGTTGTTGGGTAAAAGATAAAATCCTATATATAACCTTCCATATGCTTCACCCAGGGATCCCCTGAGAAAGAAATGAAAGGTTTCTCTGTAAGAAAAGGGGGACCCACAAGAAAAATGATAGAATGACTAGGGGGTTAGTTAGAGAATAGGAGATCTCATCATGAGCCAGCCTATCATGATCATGGGTATCTACTGGTATGAAATTACCATCATCTAGCCACCAAGCCAGGGAAATGGCTCTTAGTTGTACAACTGAGAGAAAGGGGGTCTCATCACGAGTCAACCTTCTCATTTCCGCAAGGTATTTGTGAGTGACATTGTCATCATCTAGACACCACACCAATATAGTGACCTTGAAATCATCTTTTAAAACATGAAAGAAATAAAATAATGGAAAGAGGATGGGCTTGGAAAAATTGCATTGCAAACGAAGGTGCCACACACCCTCTACAAAGGCACCCATGAATGAGACACTACAACACCTTGTATGTCATGAACCCCATGCCCATTGAGTCTTGATCCTTAACCACTCCATCCAATTTACATGGCTTAGAGAGGGATCACTTGGAAAACACTCCTTGACCTAGGAAATATCTACCCAAAAGGACAGCTCCTCAACCCTCCCATATCCAATCTTGGCAAGTCGCATAATGTATTTGAGCACTTACTTGTTTGACAGGGTAATATTTGATGCACATGATTAGGTGGTTCATTTATTGATTTTATTTAATCATCGTGATATTTTTACTTGAGGCCCTTGGAGGGTGTGCTTATTTGTCTTTATAGGACCTAGTTAGTGGACAGTTTTGGAGGAACAAACCTATCTTGGGATTTCATGGGGATTGAAGCCCTAGGTTGGATGCCAAGGGCCCACATGTTGGATGAGAGATACATACCTTCGAAGGTCTAGAAAACATTGTGGATAACATGACCTAGCCCTTGCATGCCAAAAGTTTTTTCTAGGAGAGGAAAAACGTTACCTTTGGAGGCTTGATGTCATGCTTGAGGGGCTTGAGGTGGTGATGACCACACATGGCACATTTTGAAGGAAGGAACCCTTGGATCATGAAGTATAAGGTTGTATTGGAGACACATTTCCTTTGGAGTCCCAAACCAATCATCTCCAACTCAATGTTTGACCTAAAAGTGCCAAAACGTCCCTCCTAAAGGGGTGACATCATTCTTAGGGTTTTCATTTATGCAAAAAGTAAAAATTAGAATGAATCATTTATTATTATTTTGTAAAGGGGAAAGATTAGGGTTATTGACCCCTAATATTTTGTTTTACCCTAAAATTATGTGGAAAAACTATGTTAGTGACATTTTGAATAAATAGAGATCACAAGATCTCATTTTAAGACATAACTCTCCCATTGTGAGAAGTATTGGACTAAAATTTTCCCTATCTTTGGCTATTTTCTCTCTTGTTCTCTTTTGTATGGATATATTATTGGTTATTGGTTGATGGAAGTGATGCGCTAGCCTTGGAATTATCCTATTTTCTATTGTGGTAGTTTATCTTAGCATTTTCCCTGAACTGGTAAGGCTTTTTTGCATTGTATTATCATTTGTGTTCAAGACAAAGTTATTTTTCTAGATATAGGTGGGAATTATAAGGGCATACACCCCCACCTTAGCCTCCATCATTTTATGATTAAATTTTATTGATTTAACAATGGTTTTCTAAGAGAAGTATAAGTGCATACACCCTCTTAGCCTAAACCCTAGCTAGGGATACTTGCCTTGGGGGGTAAGAGGATTTACACCCCCAAGGAGTTAGTACCTCTAGATCATTATTTTCTTGACTCTATTAACACAATAATTAAAGGCACTAGTCATTACTTTTTGCATTGGATAAATAAATTGTTGCCTTGGTAAACGTAAAATTTTCAAGTTTTGAAGTTGTCTCCTTTGGAAGTTGCTCCTTGAGACTTAGGCTCTCTTGCCTCATTGAGGCATCCCCTTTCAACCATTAATTATTTTTGTTGTTACAAAACAAACCTACATCCATAAGGCTACAGAAAATCTAACCATTTGACCCCTAATAACTCCTAAACTAACCGTAGGACTATCCCTTAATCTTGCCCTAATTATATACTAACCCTAGCGCACTTGTTGAGCTAGTTAGAAGTAGATTTTAGTGGATGATTTTTATTCCATAAATCTTGGTTTCTATAGCCATAAGGATGATAAATATATTTGCAGCAAAATTTTGTTTTCAGCCTTGCTTTTATGCTAAAGTATTTCTTTATCATTGTTGGATTAAGCTAGCTTTCACTACCTTGTCTCTTGCTCATTTAATCATACTTTTAGAACCCATTTTGCAGCATTTACTATATTTTATGACCTGAAATATATCATTTAATTTGGCTGCAATTAGGGACAGAAAGCTTAAATTTCTTTTCCAAGTAACATATTACAAGCATCCTTGGTTTTCATTGTGTCTCGGGAAGGTACTTTACTCTCGGCGGGTTGGTCAACTCAATTGGAAACCCTTAAGCCTTCCCAAAACTCTTTTCCAATCTCTTCCTACCATTTATAATTGACCTCTAGGGACATCCATTCATACTTATAATTTTCCATCTCAATTCCCACCAGGGTCACCGGGATTTTCCCCTTGATGCGACTACCTCACCTCTAAAGTGACCGGAACTAAGGGGACAGTGGGTAGGTGCTCTCCAAGTTGTCACCAATTGATAGTTGGGTCGGGATTTTCCCAACCTACAACTTGTGAGATAACACACCCCTCTACCTACTCCCAATAGGCCCTGGGAATGCATATCTATGGACTACATGTCAGGCCTTCCTTTAACCAAGAATGGAAATGAATGTGTTTTTGTGGTTGTTGATCAATTTTCCAAGATGGCGATTATGATTGCCTGCGAGAAGAGAATCACAGCAGAGGCCACTGCCAATATCTTCTTTGAACAAGTGTGGATACATTTTGGGATACCACAAACCATCATCTCAGATTGGGACAACTAGTTCCTTAGCACATTACAGTCGAACCCCTGGTCACAGTTGAACACCAAGCTCACCAAATCCACTGCCTTTTGTCCCCAAACAAATGTCCAAACCGAGGTTGTCAACAAGATGATCATGCATATCTGGTGCATGTACAATTCCAAACATCCACACAAATGGGATGATATTATTCCCTATGTTGATCACAGTTACAACAGAGCCATACATAGCTCAACCAACCAAAACCCCTTTCAGGTGGGGTTGGGATTTCAACAATTGGGTCCCACGGATGTTCCACTACCCCTAGCGTCCACATAGACAAAATCATCCCATGCTCAAACCGAATCTGAAAAAGCCACCCAGTTCATTGAATGAATCCATCACATCCACCAATAGGGTTGGGATATTTTTTAGAAGTCCAATGCCAAGTACAAATAGTGTCATGATAAACATTGGGTGCAACACAAGTTTCAGGTGGGAGATAAAGTTTGGTTGCACTTGCAGAAAGAACGCCTTATAGAACCCCATTAGAAGATTCTACCACTCTGCTATGGAACTTACACCATCACCAAGGTTGTGGGTGACAATGCTTTTGATCTCAACATTCCCCCCTTCCTTGGCTTGCACCTAGTGTTTAATGTGGACCTCCTTCGGCCATACTTTCCACCATTATTGGACACCTCAGAGATAGTAGAATAGTTGACATCGATAGATCTCAACCCTGACTACATGGAACAAGAATCCATTGAACAGATCCTGGAAGCACGGGTCAAGGGAACTCACCAACATAATCTTCATCTTTATCATGGTGTCAAAGCAGGGAAGCTCCTGCACCAAGGAAACTGGCTCACCCGAGGCCAAATTCAGCATAAATTTCATCATCTAATGGGGTAAATCAACACAATGGAGACTATTTCTTCCTAATGGGAGAGGATTGATATAGGTGGATATCGGTGGTCACCCACCTCTTCCAACTATCTCACATATATTTTTCATATTGGAAGTTTATTTCTAGCTTTTCGAGTCCTAAACTTCAAGGGTCGTTTTGAGGCCCTAAACAACGTTTTTTGGGCCTGCCATAGTTGCACTAAATATTAAGTTAGAGTTTTGACATAAAAATATGTAGTCCTCGGATAGACCTTTTCAATGGGATATCGTGTGCCTAAAATAGAGATCGTATGCAAAATTTACGACCTCGGAAAGTTGATGTACCAACTTACCCCATCGGAGCCCACATGAGTTTTGGTGCTTCATTTCTTAGGGTTAGGTCTTTGGATGTATAGGGTTTTTTTATTACTTCTTGATGATAAAAGGGCATGGAGGCCTCATTGTAATGTGCTCAGGTGAATGCATGTATCCACCACAGCTCTTCTCACAGATTATGCATAGTTCAGTTCTCAGGTTAAGTGTTACTGATGTTCCACAGGTTGAGTGCCTTAAACCAGTAAGGGACAAAAGTTGGGTGTTGTTCGATTGAAATGTGGGGGGAGGCACACCAATAGGGTTTTATGTTGATTCAAATGGATGTACTCCAAGCATTAGGGTGAACCAAACTAGAGCTACCACCATTCGAGCTAGCTTGTTTCACTCTGCTTTTTTACAGTTTCAGTGGATTTCCTTATTGAATAGAAGTTAAGTTTCATTATATCTCTATTATTGTTCACTATATCTCTCTATTAATTTTATAGATCTGTTTTTCATTTCGTTCCGCTCATAAATATGGATCACCTATTATTTACGTATGATGGCATTTCTAAAATTTTAGTAAACATGAGTAGTGGTATTGAGTACATTCCTATAGTTGAATTGAAAGTAAGGGCTTAATCTTTCTTGGGAGAAATCGAGCAAAAATATATATAATTGCGAAATTATGGCATAAATTCTTGAATATTTTTGTATAAAAAGTTGCAATGGTTGGCAATGTAACTCGGACTCAGTCTCGGGTGCAAGAATAATGAGATGGGAGATTCATCATTGTTACACATCAAAAATACTCACTTTGATAGTGTCGCAAGTGTCGTCATTACCAAGGTCGCAAGTGTCTCATTTTGCTCACAAGTGTCGCAAGTGTCGCATTTTGCTCACAAGTGTCGCAAGTGTCAGGGAAGGATACTGCCATGATGCCTATGTCGTGCCTGTAAATGACATCAAGAAGACACTTGGCACATGTCAAAAACTTGATTTGGAAGAGCAGGAAAGGTTAATTGGGCTCATGAACCTTTTGCCATCTGAAAACACTCAAAAAACTAAATTTTTGGAGGGGAGTGCTCCCCTATACCTCTTATGGGAGTGTTGGCGCTCCCCCTTACACTGTCTGGGAGCGCTATAAAGCTCTTTTATCCCTTCTGGGGAGCGTTGGTGTCTTTAGGAGTGTTGGCACCCCCCTTAAGCCTATTAGGGAGCCCTACAGCACTCTGAGTGCCCTTTTGAGGGAGCGCTACCTATTATGGGCAGTAGTTAAGTTGTTGAGATGAATGGGGGAAGGATCCTTTCATTCTTGGAAGGCAGTTGAATTCGAATCCCTAGTCCATCCATGGTCTTAGGACAGATCCTCAACTAAAGGAGGAAAATCCTCAACTCACCCCAAAGATATCTCAAGTTGTTAAAGCCTCTCCAAGGCTATATAAGCAAGCTTTCTAATGGTGAAAGAGGAAGGGAAAGGAAGAATTAGAAGCATGAAACCTATGATCTCATAGGAAACACATAGTGAACTGGAGGAGATTAATCAGTGAAGTTACTGTCATCTGGATCATGGATATTTTGAGCAAGGGGTAGACAAGGAGGACTTGACGAAACTGTTGCAATCCATCTATGGCTGTAAGCAATGTTTTGTCCTCATTAATATAATTTGCTTGGCCTGTTTCTTTCTAATTCGTGTTCAATCTCACTTGAATTTGTCTCTTTAGTAGATAGATCTATTTCGGACTAATCTTGATAGAGTAGGAAGTGGTCCTACTTTGTTTGTCTACAGGATCCATCGAGGAGCGAAAGATTGTAGCTCAACTCAGAGCGTGCAGGGACAAACACCGATAAAAGGTACTTCTTTTCTCCTTCCTCCTCACACACTAGTCCACCTAGATCTAAAAGGAAGTCATTGACCATGATAATCAATTTCTTTCTTAGAGTTAAGAGTCTATCTCTTTGAGGAGATCTACCTATCCGCAGGGAGATTTTCCTTCAATAGAAACTGGCGACTCCACTGGGGAGCGAATCGAAACTTTTAGTTTTGATTTTTCCTCATAAGACCTTGTATTACCCTTTGTTGTTTTATTAGACCTTGTTCACCCCTTCATATCTGATTGCATTTTCTGATTGACTCTTTACCCCATCACATTCATCTTGACTGTCAAAATTTGATTGAAATTTTGGTTTTTTTGACATTTTTATGAGTTTTTTTAGCCTGGCGCCCACCTACCCATGTTAGCAGAGCACCATCACTCCCTATAAGTGTTAGACAGAGATTTATAATGCTCTGGTGGCCCTTATACCAGAGCGCCAACCCCTTTTTTCTCAAAATCTCTTCAAAATTTCCATTTTTTGGAGGTCCAGACCTTGTTTCTTCACTTGCTGAGCTGCTTTGTGATTCAATGCTTCTTATTTTGACCTTTGACATGCTTCCTCCTGAGAAGTAAACACCTCATTGTTGAGATTTTATGCCCTTCTTTCTTATTGTTGAGTTTTTGCTTTGGAGAGTTTGAAATCAAACCCCTGCTTTCTTCTCTCCTATCCGACTGAACGGGAACTCTAGTGAAGGACATTAGAAGTCTGTGACTCTTCTCATTTGGTTCTTTGAGGTCATATGATCCAATTTCTTTGTCCTTCCTTTTGCATTTTTATTTTCTTTCTCTTGTTTGATTGCAAAAGGGTGTGTTGTTTGTGCGAAATCTGCATATTCTTGTCTGAATCTCCTTGATCTGAAAGGGTTGTTGGCAAGAGAAATTTTGCATTGAATTGATTATCATTCACATACAAACGACAAAAGTACATTTTAATGATTAGTTTTCATATTAGTTTGCATTTCTAAAATGTTGTAGCATCATATTGGATTTGATTGAGAACAAAATTGATTGAGAGCATTCCTTATCAAGTGTTTGATAGTGAAAACGACTCTTCCTCTTTCCCTTAAATAGGTATTCATTAAAAAGAAACGATTTCTTATATTATTTCATGCATATGTTTGGGAATTGAGTCATCATTCCATCAGTTTCACTTTCGTACACCCTCTGAGTAAAAAACAGCCATTAAAATCAACGCTTAACTAAAATTTATCAGACTTTTTACATCTTTGTTAGAAAACCTACATTAGTTTAAGGTGTAGGGATTTGGAATAGGTTGAAAATATAACTTTCCAAAGCTATCGAACAAACTTAGTATCTTGTGGTAGGGAGACTCAAATCCAATTGCCGTATTGGCTTGATGGGATCCCCCTCTCACACAAGCGTTACGCACGAGGTCACATTCGGGTGAGTTACGGAGATTATCCCTCTGTGGTTCAACTGTTTGTAGTGGTCGGATCGTATATTGGGGGTCACTGGAAGGTATACCCATGATTATGTGTGGGAGCCTTTCAAGTTGATTTCGGACTTGTTATCCTGCCCATACGTTCTAACTGGACTGTCGATTGTACCCGCCCAGGGGTTGACTACAAGTTGGTGACCTTAGTAGCCGCGATATTTAGGGTCTTACACAAGGTGACGGGGAAGGGATGTCTCACTGTACCTGGAACAGACGTTGGTCAAACTCACTTGGGATCCTTGGAGGGTAAATCCACAATTACTGCGTGGAAGCTTGCACCAAGGCGTAAGTCCATTAAGCAGGTCGCCAACATAACTGATCCACCTGCTCTATCCCCACCCCTTCCTATTTTGATCTTGTGACGTTGGATTTCATCACCAACTAGTGGTTTCATCGTAGGAAGTTTTATTTGACTGATTGCTTCTCAGATTCATAGCGTGTGTTGGTTTTTTTACTTAGTGAACCTTAGGTCGAGTCAGTGATAAAGGCATCAAATCCTGGGAGTACCAATGGAGGAACCCCTTTTTCTGGGGAACCTTATACCTTTCCTTCATTTGGAAACTTTGGTCCTCCATACGTTGCCACACTGAGTCTTCCAGGACTCACTATCGGATTACGAGTTTGGTTGTTCCCCAGTTCGGTGATCCTGAATCCTCCCAATGTATCAACTGCAACTAATACTTTATATGTCGGTACACCACCCACACATCAACCTCACGTCGAATTTTCACCTTCTTTTCCCATTAAGTCTACTTCCATTTCTCCTTCTTCGCCTAGTGAAAGCTCTAAAGCAAGTAGCCAGGTTGATGAGAAGAAGAAGAAGAACCCGAAAAGGACAAAGGCCCCAACAACATCAGATGTTGTCTCTAAGCAACCAGTTACTGTTAATAGTATTGGGAGTGTTGATGAGGTCAACAAGATTAAAATGAAGAATCCAAAACCCAAATTCCCTTGCAGCCTTTGTAAGCGTGACCACTTTCTGAGGGATTTCCCCGGTCTTACCCAGGTCTTAGAGATGTGGTCCTCCACATCATCAGACTCTGTCGGTCATGTCGATGATACACCATCAACTAGTGATGTTCAGGTTGGTAAGAAGAAAATTGTCAAGTTCCCTTGCATGTTATGTAAAGGTAATCATTACTCTCACCTTTGTCCTCGCATGGACGAGGCTTCTTCTCTTTTGGAAAAACTTCAACT